>VWZY01010920.1:83276-109961 GCA_013399075.1 Chloroceryle aenea
AAGTCTTATGAGGAGAGGCTGAAGGAGCTGGGGTTGTTCAGACTGGAGAAGAGGAGACTTAGGGGGGACCTCATCACTCTTTACAACTATCTGAAGGGAAGTCATAGTGAGGGAAGGGCTGGGCTCTTCTCCCAGGCAACTAGTGACAGGACAAGAGGGCATGGTCTGAAGCTGTGCCAGGGTTAGTTTAGGTTGGATATTAGGAAGTACTTCCTCACAGAAAGGATGATAGAACACTAGAATAGACTTCCCAGGGAGGTGGTGGAGTCACCATCCCTGGAGGTGTTTAAGAAAAGGCTGGATGCTGTGCTTAGTGGCATGATTTAACTGATGTCATGGTGTTAGGTCATAGGCTGGATCTCAGAGGTCTTTTCCAGCCTCAATAAATCTGTGATTCTGTGATTTCCCTGTCCCTCTTGAACTAGGAAGACCAGAAATTAACACAATACTCAAGATGTAGTCTCACTAGTGCAGAGTAGAGGGGGAGGACATCCTCCCTCAACCTGCTGGACACACTCTTCTTTATGCACCTCAGGATACCATTGGTCTTTCTGGACACAAGGGCAGATTGCAGTTCCATGGATAATTTATTGTCCACCAGGATGCCAAGATCACTCTCTGTGGGGCTTCTTTCCAGTGGGTCTACCCCTAACCTGTACCAGTACATGGTGGTGTTCCTCCCCAGGTATAGGATTCTACACTTATCCTTGTACTTCATTGGTTTGCCTTTGCCGATCTCTCCAGTCTGTCCAGATCTCACTGTATGACAGCACAACCTTCCAGTATGTCAGCTACTCCTCCCAGTTTAGTATCATCAGCAAACTTACTGAGGATACACTCAATCCCTTCATCTAGGTCACTGATGATGTTGAATGAGACTGGACCCAGAACTGACCCCTGGGAACAGCACTACTTAGAGGTTGACAGCCCTGATCACACCCCTTTGAGCTCTGTTGTTCAGCCAGTTCTCAACCCATCTCACTGTCTTCTCTTCTAACCCGCACTTCCTGAGTTTACCCATCTTTTATCTTTATTTAGAAGTTTGTTCTCCTAGTACAGAACCTTCCTCTCCTTCTGAAACTTCCCTGTTTAAATATTTGCAAATTTTAATTATAGAGAATTGATTATGTTGAAAGGGAATATTAAGATATAATGACATTTCAGATTCTCAATACTAAAATACTATTAATTCTAGAAAGTTAAATTATTGGAACAATTATAGGATCAGAAAAAACACTATTACTGCAATCAACTGTTGCTGTAGGTATTTGAAAACAATCTCTAATTTCCCTTTAGTGTACCAATCTTCTCTTCTGAGGCATAAGCTATTGTAAACAATTAATGATACTAAAGACAGCATGAAATTAATTATTCTGAAACATGTCTTGAGATTGCAGAAATTATACAATTTATTTTTTTTAATTTCTGATCTAAAATGTCTTTTTTTTTTCTGCGTGTAATTTGGTTTCTATTCCTCTGTTAAGTCTTAGAAAACAGCTATCATAAACAGCTTTTAAAAAACTAATGTTTTAAAAAGATTATGCTATTTGTCTGTTTAGCTGATTTTGACATTTACCTGTTTCCTAGATGTGACAAGTCTGAAGTATGTCTGTCACATTCTTTAAGAAGTAGGATATGATTTAAAAGTAAAAAATAAACAAAGCTGTCACAGAATGGGAGGGGTTTTTTTGCTGTGTAGAGACAGCAGGACGAGATGTCTGCCAGACAGCTATTTATAGTTCAGCTTTCCTGACTGTTCAGCTCTGCCTTCCTACACTGTCAAATGAGTCCACTAAAGTTTGCAAAGGACAGTTTACAGAGTCATAAAAATAATTTCTTGCTGTGCATGAAACAGTTTGAATTACTTGACCTTGGATTAATTTGTCCAAGATGTTCTACCACATGTATCTTGTTCTCTTGTTTTCTGCCCACATCTTCAGATCCTTCAGAATTCATACCCAGGGTTATACTTTTTCTATCTTTTCTCTGTGTAACATGTAACTATGTAACATCAAAGAACTGTACATGTGTAGGAGGAACGAGACAAGCTGTTATGGATTGACCCCAACTCCAATTCCTCAGCCCCCTGTGCTGCTCAGGGGGAGGAGATAGAAGAGTTGGGAGTGAAGTTGAATTTGTGTAAAAAAAGGAAGGTATATTCACTCCTCTCCTTTAGTTCACATATCCAGTCAACTCAACATGAAAGGTAATCATACTGGTCAGGTAGGGTTTCCTCTTGGTAAATCCATGCTGGTTGTTCCCAAGGACCTGCTTTGTTTATTGATATTTCTATTCAAAATGGCAGGATGTCAGTTGGGTTCAGAAGAGACTCAAAACACTTTGATGAGGACGTAAAGAAAAACAGTAACTTGTATAAACTATAAATAGTTCCTGAAAAGACCCCATGGTTTCCTAACAATCTTAAACAAAGACTGAAACAATTTTCTCACATAAAGAAAGAGTAAAAGGCTACCTCTTATAATACTCTTTATACAGAATATCATTAAGGAACAAAAGGATAAGCAGTCAAGGCAGGGAGGTAATTCCCCTTTCATTATTGGAGAAGAAAGTTTCAACTTTTTGAATTGGAAAGGCAGAGAATAATTGTTGCACCTTGTCTTACATGTTGAGGGCACTCTGACTCTAAGCAACACCAAATAATAAATATACAGGCAAAAAAATATGTGGAAAAAAATGCATGGACTTTTGAGAGCTGATTAGGAAACTGCACTATAGTATATCCTCAGAGAACACTATATTTTACCCTGAGAGCTTCACAGATCTTATCAAACTTCACTCATAAAGAATGGAAGAGGAATCTAGCCTAGGAATTAATAGTGTAGCATGAGCCAAGTCCAGTAATATGGAACTCCTGTTTCAGCAATTTCTGACAGTGACAGCTAGAAGTTCTGGTTAGACAAAAATTGGAGCAGGCTAAGGTCTGAAGTCACTGTTCTGTACAACTGCCATAATATTGAAAGGTAGGGAAGCCAACAGCAGCGTGAACTACTCCAGTAAGAGAAGGATCTCATCTAAAACAAGACAATGTATTATTAGGCAGATACTACAGATATCACAAGAGTCATTATCAAACTTGACTCCAGGAGTGATCAGACCATTTGCCAGAAAAAGCTGAGTCTCAGCTGGAGCACAGTTCTCCCTTGAAGCAAACTGCAGGATGAAGGTCAAAACCAGACCTTTTCTATTTTGGGGATGATGAAGGTTTTACAATAGAAGCCTGACTGCCTGGGTCAAAGCTGATGAGAAAGAAACTTCCTGGAGTGGTTTCCTAATGCTAGGACTGAAAAGCCCACATAAAGAGAATTTGAACAGATGGTTCTCCATTCCCTGACAAAAAAGAAAATACAGCCTTTATAGACTGTATGTGGCCTGTAGCCAACCGACATTGATAAGAAAGCCAAGGATAAAAGTTATATAACTACAAATACCATTTGATGTGTTCTTTTAGTGCCAGTGTATGGTATTTAGAAGTATATGTTTAGCTGAGCATTTTGTAACCCTAAAAGCTTTCTCATGAGAACTTTTAGATTGGACTTTAATAGTATTGTCGCTTAATTGGTTACTGTACAATTTATTATAAGGTGAAACAATCTAGAAATACTGCATTACAGTAACATCATCAAAAGCACACCTGTGCTTAAAATGACTGTATTTGCCTCATGATAAGATGACCTTCACCTACTGAAGAGTAGAACAGAAATAAAAAATTTAAAACAATTGTCACAGAGTGAAACCTATCCAAAAGCATGGTGTAAAAAAAGAAATCTGGACTGCATATGTCCAGCTCTGACTACATGATTCTGTTGTGTACTAACAAACCAAAAAACCCTCAGATTAACTTTGTTACCATTGTGGGGTGACATGTATCCAAAGATCACTGGTCAGACAAATGAGACATAGAATCACAGAATCATTAAGGCTGGAAAAGACCTTTAAGATCATCAAGTCTAATATCAACCCAACACAACCATGATCACTAAACCATGTCCTGAAGTGCCACATCTACATGTTTTTTGAACTCCTCCAGGGATGGTGACTCTATCACCTCCCTGAGCAGCCTGTTCCAATGCCTCACCACTCTTTCAGTATAGAAACTTTTCCTAATATCCAATCTAAACCTCCCCTGGCACAACTTAAGCACATTTCCTCTCGTTCTATTGCTAATTACTTGGGAGAAGAGGCCAACACCTCACTACAACCTCCTTTCAGGTAGTTGTAGAGAGCGATAAGGTCTCCCCTCAGCCTCTTCTTCTCCAGTCTAAATAACCTCAGCTCCCTCAGCTGCTCTTCATAAGACATGTTCTCCAGACCCCTCGTTAGCTTAATTGCCTGTCTCTGGATCTACTCTAGCACTTTAATGTCTTTCTTATACTGTGGACTACACTAACTCAGCATTGAGTTTCATTTATTCCACTATGTGTGGAAAACAAAGACTGACAGATAATATTTGTTATGTAACAGAGGACAGCTTTACATTCTGGTAAGACATTTGGGGCAAGAAACTAAAGGGTGAAATAAATCAAGTAACAACACTGATTTGCTTTAGATAAGGGAAAAGTAAGAGTTTGACCTGGAGCTATGTGACAAGCAAGACCACTAGCATTTTATGCCAATGATTTATTTAAAAAATGTATATATGGTTATGTCAATAACCCCTTGGATGCTGAGGGGCACTCCATACTTAGACACTTGACAAAAATTAGAAGGCTGAGCCATCTGGAATCTGCTCTGCGCAGGGGCCACGATGCCAGGAGGTGGACTTAATGCTCCCTGAGTGTACAATGTTAGTCTCAAATGAATTATAAGGTCTGAGGCTTTGATCTGTGTGAATGTGAAGAGTTTGAGTGCCTTAGACTAGAACAAAAATTGGTATCTATATTCATCCTGCTTTGAAAAAAATATTTATATTGGAAGTCACTTAAGTGATGTGCATCTGTGTTACTGTGACTAATCCAAATTTCTCCGTAACAACAAGTCAGTAGTGAGCCATTTGTGTCCAACACTCTGCATGTCCCTCTGTGTACTCTTCTTACCTGGCTCTCTGCTAGTCCTTTTGCATATAACTTCTCAGCCTTGCATAAACTGTTCCCCTACCTGCACACAGGACTGCACAAATTCAAGCTCTTGTACCACATCTATCATTCATTAATGCAGTTCCATACGTTAACTCCCTCTTGCTTATTCCATTTTTACACACACCTGTCTGCCAGCACATCATGCAAGCAAAGAACCTCTTTCATTATGTAGCCTAGTGTGGTTATACTTTTCACATCTTCGTAAAACCAGCACTTGAGGTAACAGGTACCTCCTCTAAATCTGATGTTATTTGCTCCTTAACTCTGCCTATTCAAGGCATACAGGACGCAGATCATAACTTCAGACTAGAATGCTGTTTCTGCTCACTTTACTTACCAAAGTCCTCTGCACCAGCAAAGCTCTGCAAGAGATCATACTCACCCTCTAGATGTAATCCTCAAAGTCCTGTAAGTAATTTTTGTTTTTTTGGAATAGATTAAATCTTTTCAGTTATATCCTGTACAATATGACACTCCCAAAATAGCATTTTAAATAAAAAGAAAGGATAAGGAGAAAAATACCTGGTTTACTGCATAATGATGAGGCAAACCACCAACAAATATGGATCCTGTTTCACGCCAATATGAACTGGACCAGAAATTTCCAGGTATACTTGTCTTTGCAGATATCCCCAGGATTGACATTTCTGCTTCACATGGTACCACACCTTGCCTGCATAAATTTAGAAATAAACACATTTTACCACCATGCATACTTTACATTACTGTCTATCTGACAAATTAATTAGGCTATTACTAAAGTAATGAGAAAAGTAAATCAGGTAAATAGTTGTTTTTATATTAAAGACTATAAACATAAAAGAAGCTGTTTAACAAGTTGTAAGATGGCATGTCTTTCATGTTTGAACTGCCATTAAAATGAAGCCATACTGTAAATCTTAACGGTGTAATTGCTAAAAATGCCAAAGCACATAATAATGGCCGAATAAAAAAGTTAGACAATTTTTAACAATAACAAGAAGGCTTTGTAATTTGAAAAAGATGACATCTATTGACCTCAAATATTTTAAGCATACCTCTTTTTCAACAGAAAACAAGATAACCTAGGAAAACAATTTAGAATAAACTGCATTTTAGAGAGTGCAGATGTACCATAATCTGTAATACTTTCAAAAGTACTGTTCCTAAAACAGAGGGCAGTAATATTAGGCCCTGAAATTAATACATATATTTCTTTTTCCATCCACACAACCTCTTAACAGTTTCACTCTTAACAGCATGCATAAATTGTTAACAATGAACAGAAGGTGTAAAGTAAACAATTTGGTTTTCTTCTTTTTTTCTTTTTTTTTTTTTTTAATGATGCCAAGCTAATTTATATTCCGATAACCAACTGGCAACAGTCACTTTGTCTTCATGAAAGAAAGCACAGTGAAGAAATATCAGAACTAAACAGGAGATTCTCACATAAGAATTTCTTTTAGCCTATCCCTCTCTCTACATATGAAACAAATCAGAGTTTAATTAGCTGTATATTTAAAAATATTCAAGTGTCTTTATAATATAGGTGCCTGTTGTGGTTTAATCCCAGCTGGCAACTAAGCACCACACAGCTGTTCCCTCCTTCCTGCAGTGGGACTGGGGGAAGAATGGAAAAAAAAACCCTAAGACTTGTGAATTGAGATAAAGACAGTTGGATAAAGGACAGAAAAGGAAGGGAAAATATAGTAGTAATAATAATAATTACAATATATAAAACAAGTGATGCACAATACAATTGCTGGCCACCCACTGACCAAGACCCAGCCAAATCCTCAAGCCACAGTCAATGCCTCCCAGCCAATCCGTCTCAGTTCATATACCGAGCATGACGCTCATGGACTATCTCTCTGGCTAGTTCTGGCCATACTCCCAGATTCTTGTGTACCTGCTTACTTGCAGCACCTGGTAAAACTGAAAAAATCCTTGATTTAGGATATGAGCTACTTAGCAACAATTAAAACATAACTGTGTTATTCAGCATTCTCACACTAAGCCAAAACCACAGCACCACACAAGATACTAGAAAGAAAATTAACACTATCCCAGATGAAACTAGGACACTATCAATATTGGGGAAAAAAAAAAATTCATAAATGTAAAATTAGTCTACACCAATAAAAAGCCCTATAAAAGCAACACTCTGTAAATTATCCTGGATGATGTAGGTAAAGTATGAATTCAGTTTGTCTTTCATAATGCAAAATTAGCTTTTGAAACTTATTAGTTGCAAAACAAGCACAGAAATTACAGCCAGAACGGGTATCATGTTAAAAAGATATATCTATGAATAAAATCATAATAATAGGACAACAATTTTTCTAAAATATTTTAAATCAAACTTGATTTAATGCAACATAAATCTTAAGACTGAAGTAGAAGAGGGTCAGGAGGAGAACTGACAGGCATTTTTGAATTTTTTAAAGTAATTAACAGATACACAAAGATAAATGAAAGCTGTCCAAACAAGTTGCTTAAATTTTATTTTTTATTAATTACTATCTCTTCTATGCATTTTGAGAAGCTAATCACGTATGTACTTCTATTACACAACACTCTATTTGCAAATATAGTTCTTTTCACATTAGACATGTTTGTTTGCTTGTGCTTAATACTTTATGTATCTTATAGATATAGGTATAGGGGACTATATATCATATATCTAGATCTTATATATCATATCTATCAGATATGCAGATGTATTTTTGTGCAAATATATAAACATACTTTGTAATTAATGCCCAGCACTTTATGTCAGAAAATGAATTAATGCAATTCAATAGCATGAGCTGCCTTTGCCCTAAGCTTGGTGAATGTCAGCCACACACCTTTGATTGTGCTTGATTGAATCTAGCAGGGTCTAGCCAAATTAGAATAACAACCTTAAACCATTATTGTTTAGCATTTGCTGATGATACAATCACTGGGTCATATATGCACTCTATGAAATTTCCATCAGGCTTTTAAAAGACGTTTTCTACAATCAGCTCATTGGGTGCTTTAAAGGTCAAGTAAGATGACAGAGCTTTTTGCATAATTAAAAATGTGGAAATGCATACAGCAGCTCTCAAGCACTTTTGCTGGGTAAGCTACGAGTAATTGTGCCTCAGTTTAGCCCAGCAATAATAGTTCACAGTTTCCTCATTTGTACTCACATAAATGTAATGATTAAATACTGGCCTATTAATTATAACCTGAAGATGAGTTCTGTCTAAACAGTGTTAAATCCATTGCCCAATGCCTTGTAGATTGGAAGGATGAAAAGGTCAGATAATAATTTGGGATAATAATGTAACTGTTGGGATAACAGTACCTAAACATGACAATGTCTTCATGAAATCCAATTCCTTTTACATAATGTCCTTACTTGCTGACATTTGTTAGAGATGATTAAATGACATGTTTGGGATTATTATAAAATGGTAAAAAGGTAATAAAGCAAATGGGGAAAGAGAAGGAGGGAAAGGGATATGTTCACATAAAGTGTTGTGTGAGTCTTGCTGAGAATAAAGCTTCTTTAATCTGGTTTTCCTGATAAAAAAAGGGGATATCTCTTATTCTAGAAGACTGTTATTTTCAGCCTTCTCTACCAATTTCATTTTGAAAGTGATCATGCTAAACAACAATAAAAAAATCACTAATTTCACTTGAACTATTTAAGATATAATGTTGGAATTCAGTTTACCAAATAAAAACATTAGTAGGCTTGCTATATCAAGTAGGAGTTGTTATCTACAAGAATTAAAGAGGGTTTTTTAAACATACATTCTAAAAAACAAACCCAGAGTTCCATTATTTTATCTAAAGCAACTGATTAATTATAGATGATAAACATTTAATTTCCACTGTGTTTAATTATAATTTCACAGATTTCTTAGATTAAAAAATAAAAGCTATGTCATGATTCCCTCTGTTTTCACTCAGTATCTAGTAGTTTTCTTTTTCTGGTTTCATTCCTACCTTGCAGTAGAATGTTTAGTTTTTGTAAAAACAGACCTCTTGTCACAGGCAATTAAAACTTACATTTTCATATTTCGCAGTTATAAGGCGGGATCAGTTTTGACCCAGCACTTGTTATTAAACCCTTAAGGATTTACAAGGGTCTTTGAGACAATTTTAAGAGTGAAGCGCATGGACCTCTCTGCTCAGAGTAGTTTTGCAGGTTTCACCCTTGGAGGTTTTCAAAACCTGACTAAGTAAAACCATGAGCAACCTAGTCTTGACCCTGTGGCTGGCCCTGCTTTGAGCAGGAAGTTGGACTACAGACCTCCTGTGGTCTCTTCTAGTTTGAATTATCCTACAATTCTACAATCCTGCAACATTTTTCTTCAGCAAAAAAACCTAACTTTCAGAGAATACGGCAGAATCTCATATGACCCTCCGTATATTTATTTATTTATTTAGAAAATGTACCAGTTACATTCACTGTCATTAAATTTTCACTCTGCAGTAAAATACATTTTAGACTACTCACATCTGTTGGTGCTGACTGTGCCTAACTGAAACACCAGGTAACATAAATTTTCATGCTGCAGATGAACTAATGAGTCAACAATATATTTTTTCTCATTCCCTCTGGAGGCAGACTTATATTTCCTGGACCTGGAGCTTATTTATTAATGTGATCTTAGACAGTGATTTAAGTAAATAAATGAGAACAATGAAGATAATGACAAAGGTATGATGCAAATTTCTCTAAGAATGCCAGGGGGTAAAAGACTCCTTGTTTCATATTCTAAGGAATGAGTATATATAGTACCATCTTATTATTTCCACATAGATTACACTTAAACTACTAAACTTAAAAGGTCCAAACCATGAGTTCAAGTCTTGACACATAACCATCCATGTTTTTATAACATTATCACAGTTCCTGTGACAGTTGCCACTGAGACTAGCTCTCATCTCCAGTTCTGAAACTGAAAAAGTCCACTGGTTAATGTAATTCAGAAATCATTTCTAGTTTAAATGTTGCCAACCTATTTTACAATAAGTACTTCAATAGACATGATCTTGAACCTGACAGTTGTTCTCAGGTCCAGAGAATAGCCTTCCGATTTCAGTTTTATTTACTACCATAGATTTAGCTGGAGGAAGACCTGTGATCTATGTTTTGGCAATTTCTGTCTCTTCAGTTCACAGAGCTCCAAGTTTCCTGCTGCTCACATTGTTACAAACTTAAATACTATTTACAGAAATTAAATTTAGAAAACAATATGCATCTATTTCAAGTTCATGGAGATGTAAATAAAGCTTGGCTCAAATGAGAGCAGAGCATTCAAGCATTCATACAGTGGCAAGTTTAGAACTGGATCTAGAATTGAAGCATGGACTTTTTTTCAATTAAAAATGAAAGACTGCAGTGAATAAAGAGATACATAGTGGGAATTAATATTTTCATCAGCTCTGCAAGCCAACATTGTTTCTGGTCCCTATTCTCTGTCTGTGTTATCAAAATTATTTCTGCTCTTGTGACATGAGACCAAGTCAGCCCTAGAACACTTTACTCACTTTTATTATCCATAAGCAGCCTTTGAGGTTCCTCAGAAAGCAATATAAAATAAAGTTTTAGGTATGTTGCCTGTTATTAGAGTCTTACTCTACTGCTTTCAAGTTTCTGTCCCTGCAAGAAAAATTGTCAGTTCTTAGAAGTGAGGCTAACAAGCTTTTTTGAAATGCAAAGTAAAACAAAGTAGCAATGAAAGAAACATTTTAAATATTTATTTACTTAAATAACTTGAGCAAGAATAGACCAATATACACCACAGATTTCTGATGCTTCTAGATTTTAACTTCTGAGCCTATTTTTGATGACAGAGTTCTGAGAAGGTGTAGAATATGATTTGTACCCAAGATGTGGCATTACTAATTAAGAAGGCTTTTATCTTAAGAAGGCTGTAAAACAACAGCTTGTATCAAACTAATTTGTGGTATTAGGTCACTATTAACTGTTATTATGATCAATTTATTATAATTAAATCCATTGCATTCAATTACATCACCAGAAAAAAAGGAAGTTGTTTATTCACTGTTGAGTCATATGAAGTTTATGAAAATTTTGTAATATAAAAAGCATGCACAACATATTCAGCTTCAATTTCACTGAAGATTTTCATTCTAATTAAGATTTTGGTTTACATTTCATTGATGCAAAATAAAATACTATGTAGCTGCAAACAAATTGACTTATTTTTAATCTTTTGTTTTATTAGAAGTACAGGGTTTGGTTTTTTTTGTATACAGAGATGGATATTCTGTAGTTTGAGACACATAAGAAGAATGTCTATTTTCATTATTATCAGTTTCTGGAAACTAACTGAAGATATAAAAATACTAATGCCAAGTGTCTCTGTCATAATTTCTACATTTTTTCTGTTTCTGCTATTGCTTCTTTCTCTGTGAAATCTTAGTTCCTGTTGAATGAATAAAATACTTGTTGTAGAGACTTCAGAATAGCAAAGGGTGTTCTGAAGTGTCTGGCAATACAGAACTGAACTTTACTACAGTGTTCAAAAGGAGTATGTTCATGTAACATCTGCAGTACAGTAGCATGATTTTTTTTTTCCTGAGAGTTTAATTCTGAAAGAAAGTTAAATAGCTCATTTTAAGAAGACAAGCCTTAAGCTAACATTTTAGAGAAGTTCTGAAAGTGAATGGAGGACTGTGAATATGTATAGTAGATGTGGTGGAGCCTGGATCATATGACTGGCATTTCTTAAACATCTCTTGACTTGTAATTTAGGCAAAGGAATAAATACCAGCCTTTATGCTATGGGCATATGTTCCTTCTTCTTTCTTCGCACAACAATTTGTATTAAGTAAATCGTTCAGATGAAAACAAAGAAGTATAACTTTTAACTGAGTCAATTCTTTATATGACCTCTGGCCACATGAGTCAGTAGCCATGTTAAAGAAAAAAACCAAAACCAACACAAAACAGAACAAACCCACCAAACAAACAAAACACCAAGGGAGGGAGAACAAAGTAGCTTGAACATGGAAAAATCAAGCAAGTCTTCCTAAGGCTAAAAGCCTCCCTTTGGAGGGACTCTGAATTGTCCTCCTTTCGTTGAAGACACTTCTCCAAAAAGACATAAAATAAACTCCTTTAAAGACAGACTTTATTAGATAACCAGATTGTTAAAAGTTAACATTTTAGATAATGAAAATGTAGAAATAAATATGATAGATTAAATAAAAGGCTTAAAGGGAAAAGAGCTTGAATAAATTAGTTACTATATCCTCTTTGTCCTGAACAAAATCTTCCTTATATGGTCTTACAAGGCTCACCTTAGTGCTTGCTTCCTACATCAGGAAGACTGTGGTTTTGGGTTTTTTTTCATTTTTTTCCCAGTCTGTGCTGTTTCTGCAAAGCCTCTGAAAGCTTTATACTGTCCTTCAGGAAGACAAAGCTTATTTGCTTTCAGAAGAGGAACAATCTCCCTGCCTCCCGATTACTCTGACTGAAATCATGCAACATAAAAAAGAAAGACATCTTCCTTCCTACTAAGTAGGAGTTATAGTGTACAGTACTCATACAGCACTGTCTGAATAAACAAGACAGCTATACTGCTTGTCCTGCTCTCTGCACATCCCCCTTTCTTCAGTGAGAAAAGGATGGCTTACATCATCTTTCAAATATTCGTAGTACTTCTTCTCTGCCTCAGTACAGTGATTTTTATAAAACTTAGTTATTTAGGCTTCTGGATGAAATGTGCAGTGCTTAACAACATTTTTTCTTCCAGTACAAAACTATCTAATAATTTTTTTTTTCCTCCATTCTCCAAGACATTTCTCAAACAGCAGAGCTTGTGTTCTGTGTTGAAATGATATCTAGCATGTAAAAAATCTTTCAGGTAAGAGTGAATTACAACTCTCAGATATCTGCCACTGCTTGTTCATATTGTCGGAGTCATATATTTGAGACACAGATAGCAGGGTCGGAAAGGAACCTTTGCCTAACTTTTCACTGAAGTACTGGTTGGCATTCGCTATCAGAATTATTTGGATATATAAATTCCTCACAGATGCTGTGGGTTTAGGATGATGTGACCACAGTAGAATGTATCTTAGGAAAATATTCATGATAGAGAAGGGTTTGATTTAACTGAAGTCTGTGGTTTTCTGAACAAATTACTGGTCATTTATGAAGTAGAGGAGGTCAACCTATTGGTCTCTTGGTCAAATGAGTTCCCCCTTCTACCCTGAAATTATAAAGCTAAGAAATTTTTGAAATTTTACCTTACATAAAAATGGTAGCTTATGCTACCTATGTTGAAATGATGCAGTATGTTCATCCAGAGAGGGAAAAAGAGAGTCAAAGTCAAAGGGCTCAGCATATTTAAGTCTATAAACAAAACTACTGGATTATGTGGTTTACATATATTACATCTGCTTTCTGAATCCATAGAATCATAGAGTAGATTGAGTTGGAAGGGACTTTAAAGATCATCTATTTCCAACCCCCCTGCCATGGCCAGGGACATCTCCCACTAGACCAGGTTGCTCAAAGCCCCATGGAACTTGACCTTGAACATTTTCAGGGAGCATTCACAGCTTCACAAGCCATCATGTTTCAGTGTCTCACCACCTCACAATGAAGAATTTCTCCCTAATTCTAATCTCAATCTACC
Organism: Chloroceryle aenea; assembly: GCA_013399075.1. NCBI lineage: Eukaryota > Metazoa > Chordata > Aves > Coraciiformes > Cerylidae > Chloroceryle > Chloroceryle aenea. The sequence continues at coordinate 97,006 of VWZY01010920.1, forward strand.
TTCTTTCAATTAAAAGCCATTACACCTTGTACTGTCACTACATGCCCTTGTAAAAAGTCCCTCTCCATCTTTCTTCTAGGACTCCTTTAAGGAGTGGAAGGCTGCAGTAAAGTCTTCCTAAAGCCTTCTCTTCTCCAGGCTGAACAATCCCAACTCTCCCAGCCTGTTCTCATAGGAAATGTGCTTCAGCCTCAACATCATCTTCATGGTCCTTCTCTGGACCCACTCAAGGAATTCCACGCATTTTCTTATGCTAGGGGGCACAGAGATGAACACAGTTCTCCACTGGGATCTCAAGGGAGCAGACTATAGGGGCAGAATGCTCTCACTTGACCTACTGACCACTCTTCTCTTGATGCAGCCCAGGATGTGATTGCCTTTCTGGACTCCAAGTGCACACTGTTGGCTCATATTCACTTTTTCATCCACCAACACCCACAAGTCCTTCCTGTGTTTTCGCTTGGAATCATGCCATCCCATGTACAGGACCTCGCCCTCAGCCTTGTGGAACTACATGAGCTTGCCACAGCCCCACTGCTCATGCTTGTCAAGGTCCCTCTGGTTACACCTGTCCCTCCAGCACGTCAACTACAGCTTGATGTTGTCAGCAAATTTCTGAAGGTGAACTCAGTCCCACTGTTCATGTCACCAACAAAGATGTTAAATAGCACTCGTCATAATACTGACCCCTGAGGAACATCAGTCATCACTGGTCTCCACTCGTACATCAAATTGTTGACCACAACTCTTTGATTGTGATCGTTCAGTCTATTCTTTATCCACCAAATAGTCCATTTGTCAAATCCACGTGTCTCCAATTTACGTACAAGGATGTCATGTGGGACAGTGTAAAATGCCTTGCACAAGTCCAGGTAGATAACGTCAGTTTCTCTCCTCTTATCCACCAATGCTGTAACCCCATCATAGAAGCCCATCAGATTTGTCAGGGATGATTTTCCCTTGGTGAAGCCACACTGGCTGTCACCAATTCCCTCCTTATTTTCCATGTGTCCTAGCACAGTTTTCAGGAGGATCCGCTACATGATCTTGCTGAGCACAAAGAGAGGTGAGACTGACTGGCCTGTAGTTCCCTGGGTCTTCCTACCTTTCCATTTTGAAAAATGGGGGAACTGTTTCCCCCTTTCCAATCATCAGGAAACTCACTGGATGGCCCATAACTTCTCAAATATGATGGATAGTTGCCTAGTCAGTTCCCTCAGGACCTGAAGATGTATCTGATCAGGTACAATGGATGTGTGCACCTTCAGGTTCCTTAGTCTTCAAACCTGATCTTCTGCTACAGTGGGCAGTTCTCCCAGTCCCTGCCTTTGCATTCATTGACTTGTGCAGTGTGGGGGAAGCACTTGCTGGTGAAGACCAAGGCAAAAATGTTGTTGAGTACCTCAGCCTTCTCCATATCCCAGGTCTCCTGGTTCCTTCTGGAGAGCACCCACATTTTCCCTCTTGTCACTGTTTAACCCCATCCAGCAACTAAACACCACACAGCTGCACACTCACTCGTTCCCACTCCTAGTGGAATGGGGAGGAGAAACTAGACTGATACTGAGCCTGTACCAAGCAGATCACTAAAGAGGCCAAAGTTCACTCACTTGAAATCCAGAGTGGGCTGGCTGTGTGCCCTTCTTGTTGCCCTAAGGATCTTGAACACCATTTCATGGTCACTGCTTCTAAGGCTGGCCCTAAGCATCACATTCCCCACCAGCGTCTCCTTGTTAGCCAGAACAAGGACCAGCAAGATAACAAAAGCTACAGCAAATAAATAAATACAACCCAACCAACTTAGAATAGGATACTGATATGTTCTATTACTTTTGATAAGGAAAAATTATTTCAAATGTATAAGGGATGTCAGTCAATGTTGTTACCATGTTGTTTTAGAAAATAGGAAATTGGGTTATTCTAAGAAAAAAAATATGAAAAGCTTGGGAAATTAATAATGTGAAGAATAGAGTTAATAATTACGATGTAGATCACATGGGACAAAACAAGTTTGAGATATGCTTAAACAGAGAAGCAGCTAAGGATTTGTCCTGAGGAAAAGCCTCCAGCAAATACATAAATTGCTGAGACAGTATTTCTAAACATTATGGAATTTAGTGATATATAGCAGTCAGTAAGAGAGAGTGTGTGGCTTATTTGATTTTTATATTGAAGACAGTGAAAGAAAGACAATTGTAAGTAGGGAAAAAATTAATAGTTTGTGAATCTATATATAAAAATATAGTTTTGTTTTTCATGATAATGACACTTCCAAAACCAGATAATAGTTCTGGTGAGTAGTTCTACCACTGGAGTTTAAGATGTTCCCTTTTCAGAAAAATACCAACACAACAAAAAAAAAATGAACCCCAAAACCTGGTACTTTGAAAACACTCAAGGTTAATAGAAGATAACTTCATTAAAAAACTGCATGAAATAATCTTCAGATACAAAAATCTATGCTTACTCACAAAGCAATTTGGGTAAGTATAATTTCACTGATTGCCTATCACTTTCCTTAATATTTCTTCAGTGGCGGATACCATCAATGCATTCTCTGTATTCAACCTATGTATAGACCAGTTTGCTTACCTGAGTTTAGTATTGTTTAACTGATCTGCTGATTTTTAATAAGGTGCTGTATATGTATCTACATTGCTATTTCTCTCTAGTATCTATAAAGTTATTATTTTTAGAGTGTTCTAAGTCACAAAAATGGAGAATTAGATTCTTGGACAAAAAAAAAAAAAAGTATGATCTGAAAACCAAGTTGATTTAACATTTATTCTTAAGAAGCACAACTCTTTGTTTTGAACACTTCACCTCTAAATAGAATGATACATTGTTACATTTAAATTATCGAGTATTTATGAGATAAAGTAATGAATAAAATTAGTCACAGGACAGAATTTTATTAGCACAGCTCACCTTCTATTTATATGTGAAAGGATTAAAATAAAATTAATTCTCTCTAAATGACTACAGAGGGTAGTAGAAAGAACTAGAAAACACGTAAAGAGATATTCTGACTAGCAAGATCTCAAACTTTTCCTTTATTTAGTGTTTTTGATTCATATTTGGTTTCAGTCTCACAGTTCATAAATCAGAATCTCCTTTTATTCTTTTACCTCAATCTGTCATTGTCATTTATGTGACACTTTCACACTCAGTTATTGGGTAGTACCAGTGTCACTCTGCAACAGAAATACTCAGCACATAGAAATTATTTTTCTACTTTTCAAGTTACTTGTGCCAATAGCCACTCTTTGCTGTTGCAAAGGCAGTATCTTCTTTTTGATGTATTCCAGAATACTGTTTTGGGGGGTTATTCTTCAGTTCTTACTGTTCATCTGTGTGAGAGTTACCATAAGCATTTTAGATTAAATTTTTTATCTCAAAAAAAAAATCATCCATACAAAAGGAGAATCCTTCTAATTTTCTGGATACTTCATGATCAAATCATTCCTATTTTCCAACTTATAATTCCAGGTTTTAAGATTGGTATTATTCTTCCAAAATTTTTCATAAGTTTTGTTCTATTTTAAACAAAAATGCCTCTACATCTAAACTATATTCTCTAATCAGTTTGTTTTCATTGACTCAGCCTCACTGCAGTGAATACTGGACAGTAAGTAGCACATATAACCTAATTAAGCATCAAGATACAGTGGAATTTGGGAAATGCAGTTTTATTACAATTAATAGTGTTAATAAAACATAAATATTTTGGACTAACTGTAATAAACTGTAGTTTTTCCAAGTAAGACCATTGAACTGGGAAAAGTTTCAGACCATACAAAAAACTAGAAATTTGAGATGTCAGCACTTCTGTTGTATTTTGTACATTCCTAGTTTTATATTAGGCACTTTTGGAAAAAAAAAAAATCCAACACATCCATAGCTAGGAAAGTATGTTTGTGAGGACCTATGAGTGGGCAATTTAGAGGTGCACCAAATTCCTAAATCATTTTTATAGGTATTAAAAAAAAATCAAGCTTAACCCTGTGTATGCCCAAGCACTTCACAAATGTCTTGCAGCTTAAGGAAGTCCATTGAGAGTTTCCTTGGGACAGGCAAAGAAAATGAAAAGAGTATGAAGCTATCTTATTATATCAAGAATACATTTCCTGCTGCATTTTATCAATATTGTATACACTTCTATAATTAAGAAGTAGCTGCTGTGGTTAATATCTTGTAGCTTACACTGGTTTTTGAGATGGTCCATTAAGCATTTTTTCATTAAGTAGAGTATATGGCATTTACACAACACATCTAACAACAGATGGGTGACCTCTTCATCTATATGCTGTTCTATTAAAAATGAAGGCCAGTGTTTGGCACCTTTGTGATAAAATGAAAATAGGAACCTACAATAAATGTGAAATAATAATAATAAAAAAGTTACAAAACCAAAATAGAAAAGCATCTGCAGTTTTTTCTAACCACTTTATCTATCATCTGCTTATCTGCCTGAAAATCCTAGGGAAAATGAACTTTGTAGCATATTCTGAAGGATAATAAATACAGCATGTTTTGCACCATATAGATTATCTCAAACCTTTATAAAAAGCTATCAAAACTAAGAAATATGCTAGCTTCTAAGTAAGTATATGTTGCATTATGGCATGATTCAAAAGACATTTTTATGACTTCTACACAGAGACATAGAACCATAGAAATGTCTGTGTTGGAAGGGACCTCTGGAGGTCATCTAGTCCAACCCCCCTGCTGAGAGCAGGGACATCCTCAACTAGAGCAGGTTGCTCAGAGCTCCATCAAGCCCCATCTTGAATGTCTCCAAGGATGGGGCCTCAACCACCTCCCTGGGCAACCTGTTCCAGTGCTCCACCACTCTTGTGGTAAAGAGTTTCCTCCTTATTTCTAATTTAAATCCACACCTTTCTAATTTAAGACAGTTAGCCCTTGTCCTTTCACTACAGACCTTTGTAAACAAGCCCTCTCCAGTCTTTTTGTAAGCTCCCTTTGGGTACTGGAAGGTGGCTGTTAGGTCTCCCTGGAGCCTTCTCTTCTCCAGGCTAAACAATCTCAGCTCCCTCAGCCTGTCCTCACAGGAGAAGTGTTCCAGCCCCCTCATTATCTTCATGGCCCTCCTCTGGACCCTCTCCATCAGGCCCATGTCCTTCCTGTACTGAGGGCTCCAGAGCTGGACACAGTATTTCAGGTGAGGTCACACCACAGCAGAATACAGCAGAATAGAGTGGCAGAATCACCTCTCTCGATCTGCTGGCCACACTTCTTTTGATGCAGCCCAGGATGCAACTGGCCTTCTGGGCTGCGAGCACACACTGGCTGCTCATGTCCAGCTTCTCGTCTGCCAGCCCCAAGAAGTCCTTTTCTGCAGGGCTGCTCTCTATTGCCTCTTTTCCAAACTTGTATTGATAGTGGGGATTGATTGATAGGCTGGATTTCCAGCACAGGTGCAGCACCCTGCACTTTCTCTTGTTGAACCTCATGAGGTTCACCTGGGCCCACCTCTCCAGCTTGTCCAGGTCCTTCTGGATAAGATCCAATCCCTCTGCTGTATCAACAGCACCGCTCAGCTTGGTGTCATCTGTGAACTTGCTGATGGTACACTCGATCCCACTGTCTATATCATTGATAAAAATGTTAAACAAGACAGGGCCCAGTACGGACTCCTGAGGGACACCACTTGTCCCTGCTCTCCATCTGGACTTTGAGCCATTGACCACTGCCCTCTGGATGTGGCCATCCAACCAATTCCTTATCCACTGAACAGTCCACCCATCAAATCTGTATCTCTCCAACTTGGTGAGTGGGATGTTGTGGGAGACCGTGTCAAAGACCGTGCAGAAGTCCAGATAGATCACATCCCCAGGTTGTCCCTTATCCACTGATGTAGTCACTCTGTCATAGAAAGCCACTAGGTTTGTCAGGCAGGATTTCCCCTTAATGAAGCCATAATAGTACATCTCAAAACCAAGACAATCAATCACCGAAAGTCCTATAGTTTACTAGTGAAAACCCCAAATTACAAACATTAGGAGTTAAAGAAGACTAACACACTTCAAAAAAATAAAATACCACATTTTCCCTTTGATTTTTAGACTGATATGGTACCTACACATGTTTTCTAGTCCTAGTGGTCACAGTCAATTTATAAAGAAATTCAAAATGGATAGACTCATTTTAAAGAAAGTTGTATTTGTGACATCTACTATAATCAATTAGATTTGCCAAAGCAATTGAAAATTGCACTCTGACATTAAAAGTAAAATAAACCAAGTTTTTTATTTAATCAAGGAAACAATTATTACCAGTACTTAAATAGTTGAAATTGAGTATAGTGGACCCAGAAAAGGGCACATTTCTATACTGTTGCTGCAGTTAGGTCTTTTTTTGCAATACATGTTATTTTATCAACTTGTTTTGATGATGAAGATTAAAGAAGATAAGGAAATTTTATAAGGGCTGGAATGAGAAGACTGTGGTAAAGCATCTCCTGCATTGCCAGGAATCTAACATTTCCTTCCCTTCATAATACTTGGCAGAAATCTGATTCCAGTGGGATATTGACCATATCTGTTTTTCACTGTAGCTCCTTTATTTCTTTAGTAGCATTTTTAGGAAAACCAAAATGATACAGTCAGCTGTGTGAGTGAAACAGCTGCAATAATTTTCATTAATATCTGGACTTTGTAAACAACTATGCTGGTTTATACATAATATAGAACTTTCAGGAACTTCTCTGGGGAAAATTGTGACAGCATGTTGATTTTAGTAGTCAATGACATAAACTAAGACTAATCTGAGGCAAATCCAGTCTCCTTATCATAGGCAGTTTCATTAATTTGTTACAATTGTATCCACAATATCCCTTTCTCATGAAAAATGCACTTCAGCAATGCTGCTATTTTACTTTCAGCATGAATATTCTGGTTAAATATGAGAACTGGATATAGCATGGTGTATAACGGTAGCATGTATGTTTAATTGCAAATTTTAAAAGATGTGACAGTTCTTTTATTCACACCAGGAATGATATCTAAGAGATAAAGGAAGCAGTAAAATGTTCCACTTTAAGCAGGAAAGGAAGCTATTATCACTATCTAATTTTCACTTATTTCAACTTCTGTTACACAACACTCATTCCTTTTAAGTCTATTTCATTTAATATAACATTGTTGAGACAGTATATTCTTTGCAAATGGCTTATCTTCAATAGCTGAAATGCTTTTACTGAATTTGAAAGACAAAAGTCTTTCCATCACAGGGACGCATCAAAAGGGCTCCTAAGATTTACAAATTCTTTAATGAATGAGAGTAAGCATCTTCTTTCAATAATCCAGTCCAAAAATCATATTTTTTTTTTATTACCCTTGATGTCTGTTCATAATACTTAACATCTACAAACCAATGAAAATCCTACACTGTGCATATCCACTATTTTACAGTATTCAGTATATTCTACATTCCCAATCTGACTTTGCCAACTTCACAGATATCATTGCTGAAAACTTAACTTACTTATCTCATTTCAAATTAGTTCTGAGAAGATTAAACAATGTTTGCAAAGCTCTAGCTAGCTGCTGAATAAGCTACAGCAATTTTTCACAGAAGTTACGTAAGTTTTACTGTGCTGTATTATACTACAGTTGATTAAATTAGATACTAACTTCATAAAAAAAGCAGCGCACATATTTCAAGAGTGACTCTATCAAATCTAATCATGAACAGTATATATTTAATAGCCAATAAAGAACAAAGCATGCAAAGTAGTGGCTATTATACTTTTCCATTCCCTTAATTAACTCAAGCACATGTGAAGATGCACTAAATGAAAATAAGAAGCAAATCCTAACGAAATCTTTCTGACAGCTGCACTGTTATGATTTTAAATCTTATAATCACAAATCAGAATCATTTAGGATGGAAAATACCTTTAAGATCATAGAGTCCAACTGATAACCTAAAACTGCCAATTCTACCACTAAACCACATACTTAAGCACCACATGTACACATATTTTAAATACCCCCACGGTTGATGACTCCACCACTTTCCTGGAAAGTCTGTTCCAATGCTTGACATCCTTTTCAGTGAATATTTTTTTCCTAATATCCAATCTAAACCTCCCCTGGTGCAACTTGAGGCCATTTCATCCTCTTGCTTGTTACCTGGGAGAAGAGACTGACACCCACCTCACTACAACCTCTGTTTAGGTAGTTGTGGAGAACAATAAGGTCTTCTCTCAGATTACTTTTCTCCAGACTATACAACCCCTGTTCCTTCAGCCTCTCCTCATAGGACATGTTCTTCAGACCCCTCACCAGCTTCATTGCCCTTCTTTGTACACACTCCAGCTCCTCAGTGTCTTTCTTGTAGTGACGTGCCCATAACTGAAACCACTATTCAAGGTCTGGCCTTACCAGTGCCAAGTACAGAGGCACAATCACTTCCTTAGTCCTGCTGGTTACACTGTTTCCAGTATAAGCCAGGATGCTGCTGGCCTTCTTGGCTACCTGGGAATGTTGAACAGCACCCCCAGTTCCTTTTCTGCCAGACAGCTTTCCAGACACTCTTCCCCAAGCCTCTAGTACTGCATGGGGTTATTGTGACCAAAGTGGAGGACCCTGTAATTGGCCTTGTTGAACCTCATACCACTGGCTTTGGCTGATGATCAAGCCTATCCAGATCATTCCATAGAGCCTATTTAGCCTCAAGCAAAGCAGCACTGCTGCCCAAATTGGTGTTGTCTGCACAATGTCATTTTAAAACAGTCCAAAAACATTTCCAGTCTACTTAAAGTGATTAGAATGATTAATTAAGAATTTCTCACTAATTAGCCCGAATCCCATAAATGGTACACATCCTTCTCTTTCAACAGGAAAAATCAATGTAGGCCATTTTACCTGAGCTGTCCTGAAATAATTAGCATTCTTTGCAAAAGAAAGAAGAAAGTCTTTTGTACTTCTTTTTCAGGCTCAAAAGTAACTCCCCCCCCCAGCTATTGCCATAGATTTATTGCTAATTTATTGATTCAGGTTATTTTCTGCTCAATAGAGTTGGGGAAAAATGCATAAAATAGATGTACTGGCATCATGGTCATGGTAGTCAATGCATCCCCGAGTAATGTCAGTGAAATAGCAGAGATGATAGCTGAAATGCAAAAATAAACTGTGGTCCTTGTCACTGCTCATTGCCACTTCTGAGGCAGCAAGCCACAATATAAAGGATACAATCACCACTACAGTTTCCCATAGAAGCTAATTTGCAGTTGCCCTGCAAAAATGCTTCTTTTTGTTACATTTGAATAGATGTAGCTATAAAAGTCTTATTCCACTAGAAGGTTTTCATTCCTTCTCTATCCATCCACAAATATTTTAGGGAGTCACTCCTGAGTGACAATCAGAGGGTTAGGCCTCTTTCTTCTGACTGGACTAGAGGACTGATACCTATTTTAAGTTGTCTAATAGAAAGTAGGCATCTGGAGAACTCACTAGGACTCATGCCTAACTTTCCTATAAAGTGAAACCAAAGCTTTCAAGCTTTCTCTTCCATTTTCTTAGAAGGTTGTGTATTCTAACAGCACAGATATTTGGAACATGGAAAACCTACTACCTACATCATTTTCCTTTCATTTTATCCTCCTTCAGTTGCAAGTATCGTTACTTTCATGGGAGTAATATTATGAGTTGCAAGTCAGTGACAGCAAAAAAAATCATAGTGCTGCTTCTGCCTATCTATTTTCCAAGATTTTCCTATTAGTCACACTCTCGTCAGAAATTCAACTATTTCCTGGACTAAGCAGTTTGGACCTAGTGCACAGCAACTTCCCTGCCTGAATAATTATTTTCGATATGGTACATAACTTCAACAAGAATATATTTATTTCCATTAGGCACATCAGTTATGTGATGAGTACTGTCCAACTTTACTATAGCTTTAAACATTTTTTTCCAAGGATGTGTTATAGTCCGTGTGTTACGGCACATGTTCAGGTATCATTCATAGGTAAAGAAATATAATTGGAATTTACTAACTATCCAACCTAGATGAACTTCAAAGCAATTAAAGCAATATAAACAGAAACAACAATAAAATATAAAACTTACCTAATCTGTACTTTGTACCAATGTCCATCATCCACTCTAGCAGTAGTCATGATGGTTTTGACTTCTGCAGCTTCATCACATAAAAATTGGTACTACAGAGTGGGAAAAATGTTTTTATTACATAATTTGTAGTAGTTAAACTCAGGCTTAGCAACTTGAACCTAAAAATAAATGATTTCATAAGTACCTGAAGGATGCCATGTGTATCAAGAAAAACTAATGTTTCATTAAAGATCTGGATCAGAAGTATGTTTCACCAGAAATACACAAGCACACATATATGCTTGTCTGCATGAAAATGCTTTAGTCCTTGTACATTGTACAGTCAGATAATATGGGCCTGATTTGCAATGAAGCTGTCCATCTGCAACCCAGCTAAAATTAACATCAGCCATGGGTGAGTTTTACATACCATTTTATGTCCTCCTTACACTTCTAAACACGTAATGTAGCGTGCAGGCTTGAGCATTTTGGAACACTGTTTAATTTCCTATACTAATGTGAACAAGCACTTGATTTCATGGTTTGTCTACTTGTAATTGTAGCTTGATTGGGAGCATAGAACCATTTGTTCATTGGGCTTTAAATTTACATTTAATTGACCAGCTTTGTGAATGATTAAGTGAATTCAATTAGTTTTAACATGACACACTGGGATCTCTGAATAGATTTTTGTCAATTAAAGTGTTTTCATATTTTATGGTGCTTATGATATGTTAGAAAAATATTTTTCTGCATCATTACTTTACCATGAATACAACTAGGATGGACTTAAAGCCATCAACGTTTTCTAAACCTTGAATAACTTCCTTCCCCTGACTAATCTCATTTGTTCTAGATAAGGATAGTCACAATACAATAAATCATAGCAAATCACAATATAAAAATTTAAAATAATAGGTTATTATCTTCTTTTCTGTTTATCTCCAATATTTTTATTTTTTTATGATCACACTCTTTAAACATGTAGTAAAATATAACACAAGTATGTTATTCCTAACAGTCATTTCACAGTTCTTACAGAATATAATAAGAGGCAAACTTCTGAAAATTTTTTAACAGGAAAATGGAAAATCCATTATGAGAAAAATAATTTCTCTTTTACTATCTTTTTATTGTCTGTTTAGTATCTGCCCATCTCTTCATAAAGCTCAAGCTGTATGTCTTTCTCAAAAATGAAGGAATAATTTGCCAAAGGTAAAGATATACTGCGATACACACTTTACTCATTACAGTTTATAAAAAAATGTGTTTCTGTTTGGTTTGTGCATGGAAGGTGAGTAAATGTTTTTTGTGATCCTGTGGAACTACGAATTAACATGATAGATCAAGTAAAAGATTTCTACTCAGAGCCACAGAGTAACAAAGATACACTCTATTTCTTTACACAGTAGATTTTCCTATGACAATTCATTGTTTCACAGCCTTTCTTGTAACAATTTTAATGAACTTGAACATGAGGTTCAGTTAGTTGAGGTTATATATATAAAACAAAGTATCTTAATTTTTACAAGTTGTAAAGAAAAAATCTATGTTCTTTATTTTTGTCTTCTATTGTCTACTTTTTATATGAGACATTAAAATTATAATCATCATTCAATTTTCCTCCAGCACCATTTCTTGAGAGATATATTAATCATATTATCCATGAATTTGCTCTAACAGATATCAATTTTGATAACTGTTTTTTCTTAAAATACTAAAGAATGTCAAGAGTTTCTGTAGCTATATCTGCTATCTTGTATAGAATGAACAGAAAAAAGTATTCAAATTTTTACAGATCCTAACATTTACTTACTTCTTCAGCGGGAGATTTTGATGACTTACCTGTAAGGTGCCATGTCTGATGAAAAGCTGAATTAAAAAATGTCCTTTTGTTTCTGGGTTCTGTTCAATGTACAGGAGGAGTCCATGAGGATTATAGGTCTTAAATTCCAAGAGGATGAAGTTTTGCATGTTCAAATGCCAGCCTTGAAATTCCAGGTATGAATCACCATAATAGCGAGCATAACTAAAATCTGTAAAGAGAATTTTGAGAGGTAAAAGGATATAAAACCATTTTTCCTCTTCACCCACTACTTGCTTATTCTGCTAATGATAGAAAAGATATAGGATACTCATATCTGTCAAGGAGACTGACATGAATTTAAAAAATGACGTTGTTTTTTTTTTATGTCAAAGACTAACATGGAACATTTATAAAACTAGACAAAATTGTAGGCAAATTATATTAAGCAGGCAACTAATATCAATGCTCGAAATAAAAGGCTATGAAGGTGATAGCACTTGGTACAGATGTGGCTCCCCATAAGTCAAGAATAGCTTTTTCAAAGTTAGGCATTCACATGGCTTTAGATGCAAGAATGTATGTGTTTGAAGTCTTTGCAGAAACCACACAATATAGAAAAGGAGGAAGAAATTCCACCTGATTATGCATCCTGATCAGATATGTAAACTATTTATTTCTAAAATAAACAGTAGGATGTTGCTAGCGTGAAAGCTGAAAATTTCCCTTCTGACAACATCTAGCTTGTCTGATTTATCTGGATACCTCTTAATATCAGCACCCTATGCTATACTTAGCAAGGGAGGATGCAAGTCTTATTTAAATGGAAAACGTATGTGAATATAAAGATGCAAGTCATCATATGACAGAGAAGTACATTTAAAAGAGGCCTGTTTTTCTTCCTCTGTCTCGCCTCTTCTGTTACTCCCTCCCTTTATTTTCTTCTTTTCTTTTTCTTTTTTTATTTCTCGTTCTTTCTTAAATTTCTTTTTTTTTCCTCTTTTTTTCTTATATTTTTATTTTCTTTCTATTTCCCACTTTTCCTTTCTCTCTCCCTGTTTTATTTCCCCTTCCCT
>VWZY01010921.1:1466-11893 GCA_013399075.1 Chloroceryle aenea
TGGGTTAGCAGTGGGCTGTTAGAGTTAGGGTGGTAGGGTTAGGCTGAGGTTGGACTCGATGATCTTGAAGGTCTTTTCCAACAGAAGCAATTCTGTCATTTCTAGGAGGAATAGAAAGCTGGATGGGCACAGTAATTAGAGGAGATCCATGCACCACAACAGCGGGGAGCACTGGACTAAGTCTTGCAAAGACCAGGCAAGCCTTTGCAGGTCTGAGGGACACCTGGTAAAGCTGGAAATATCTCCATAAAAGCCTGGTGGCCTGGCTATTGGGGTCCACTTAACCATGGCACATGTTCCTCCATGAGATTACCATGTACCTTTGGTGTCCTGCCTGGTCTGGAGAGGGCTGGGGGAGATGCTCTCCAGCTGATAACCAGCAGTGCCCCTCGGGTCCGAGGTGGGTGAGCTCATAGCACTGAGACATTCTAAGGCAGAATCTCCAATCAGCTCTACATCATTTATGCTTTCTCAGCCCTGCACTTCCCAGACTTCAATGATTTCACCGTTCCAGCTGAAGGGGAGCTTTACTTTGGTACATTCAGGGAGTGCCACTGATAGCAGCAGTCTTTTATCCCGTCCTTCTCATTTTCTGCTGTACACACAATGAATGATTAATCTCGGTGTGTTGCAAAGGGGGTAACTACCTGTTTCTTTTGCCTGTAATAAAATGTATGCCATTTGATCTGATTGTGCAGCATCTCTATTTGGATTTCTTTTGCCATTTCATCTGTTCTATATTGTGAAGCTGCTTAAAGAGCTGTGCTGTAGCTCTGGAAAATGTAATTTTCCTTCTATTGTCCCGTGTTATTTTTAATAAACTGACTTCACTTTTTATAGTGCACATCTAATCCTTGTGTGCCTCTACCAGACATCTATGCTAAGGCTCAATTTTATTGATTCTAAACATACATTCTGCTAGTTTTCATGCTTATTGTCAAAAATCAAAGCAGCCAGATACATCTCTGGTCTACAAGCCCAGCTTTTCATGGAGATAGCACTTTAAAAATCCAATCTCTTCTCTCTGTGGTCTAGAGCAGATCCTTCATGGGTGTAAATTCCTACAGCTCCATGGGACTAATCAGATGGACACCAGCAGGGGCTGTGGTCTTCCAGAGCAGCATATTTTCTGACATATCTGTATATTGGAATCATGCAAGTCAAACGGTACTTAAATCATTCAAGAGTCTGGGAACACTGGGCCCATTGATTCCCACTCCTCTTTCTTGAAGTCATTAATACTATTTTTCTTCCTTCCAGTATTCTTTCTGGGTTCAAAAACTGTAAGCACAGGTAGGTGAAAAATGAGTTGTATGGAAGCATCTTCATAGGAGGCTCAATTACTGTTATGCCAAGAGCAGCCATCTTAATTGACTAATGTATCATTCACTTCAAAATAACCCTGTAATTTTTATGTTCTAAATTCAATACTTGCTCTTTAATATTGTGTAAACTGTACTGCTGGTTCTCAGGACTAAATTTACTGTAATAGCTATATCCAATATAGATTTGTTTGGATAGCTTGAAAGTCTGGTGTGCAGCAACTTAATAGGCACATTGTTGACTGCCTTCCTGCAGCGTGGCTTGTCACAGATGAGCCTCGAGTAACCGAGGCTCAGACTTTCACAAGTGGCCCCAAAAAGCCCTGTGACTATGTAAAAATTCTGCAGCTCTCTTGTCTGCCCATTGTCAGGAAAGTTACAAAACAAAAGTGCTCACAGTTTTCTTCCTTGTTGACCTGCCTCCTCAGTGGACTCACTAGCCTGTTGTTCTGCTTCCCTGGCCTCACTGAATTGCTGTTTCATAAGCTGGTGGGTTTTAAGGCCAGCAAACATGTGGGGAACTTCTTATTAACCGTGGGGTGAACTTTTGTTCATAGCAACTCGCCTGCTGTCTGCGTAACTACCCTTGGCATTAGGGATGCTTTTTCAGCGAGGTGCAGCTGATGAAATGCTGAGCTGGCGCACGGGTTTCCATCACTTACGCTCAGATAGTACAGATGACCTCAGAGGTATCTACTCATTTTATGGGCACCCTACCTTTGAAGTCATTAGTGCTTAATTTTCGCTGCTGCTTGCACTCAACAATGTTAGTAGTGGCTTCATGAATTACTAATGTGGTGCTTAAAGGTGAAAAGTAGAGACCTCATCAGATTCTGGATATTTGCATATACAGTGCAGATAATTAAGTATCTGAGAGGCAATGCCTTTTTTTTTTCCTCTTTTTTTCTGTTAGGGTATTCAATAAGTGAGTCCATTTAATATCCTTTGCTGCTGAGGATTAACCTTTGGTCAGTGTATGATATATCATATACTGCCTTGACCCTCATTTGCAAAGCAGCTTCTTGGGTTCTGTCGTGTTTACAGTGGCACGCTCCAAGAGGTAATTACAGAGCTCCTTTGTTAGAAGCAAAGTGCTGCAGATGAAGTCTTTTCCAGTAAATCAGAAATCACACGTTCGGCTCCGTTTCAGAACGCGGGGAGACCATCTTTGCCTTCTGAAATTCTTCTCCATCAAATCAAAAGCAGCTCTTCAAAGCAGTGAAGTGTATACTTAGCATTACACTCCTGAATTCAATGGGACACTTCTGCCTTTACTAAACAGGCCTGCCTTTAAACAAAGCACTTAAACACATGCTTAATTAGTTACTTAGACAAGAGGTATGGTGTATGTATACCGTTACCTCTTTAAAGCAGCAACATGCTTCTAGCTTGAGTAATGGCTTTTTTTTCCCTTTTTCAACATCATCTCAATTCAGAGTAGATAAAAATGATCTTTAAAGAATGAGTCAAAGGTTTAAATGCCTGTTTTGCCCAATCCCTTTTGAAACCCAGTTCAAACACACCGCTTCTTTGAAAAAAATAATTGTGCCAGAAGCTATGTTCATCAGGAAACTGTTTTTAGTATCACCTGCATAAACCAGATGCTTCAATCAAGGATGATTTTTTTTAAAAGAAAGGCTTTAAATTGCCTGCTCTGAGGTATCACATGCTTGCCTACAATTTAATGCCTTATCCGATGGAGTGTCACAGGTATTAGCAGCTTTTGGAATGTAGAAATGATTAGAAGAGTAAAATTTTCTATGCAATTCCATGATTTTCTTTTTACAGAATAGTAAAAACCGCTGAAAAATGTTGACATTATCATTCTGATGATGGTGTTCTAGACATGCTTTCTGCCTTGTGTTGTACCATGTATTTTTTTTAACTTATTTATTTCAACCAGACTAACGAGTTAAACTTTGGGTTCTGTATTATTTGGGGGGGTTCTTGGTTTGGTTTTGTGTGTGTGTGTGTGGTTTTTTGTGTGTGTCTGTTTTTCTTTTTTGTTTTTTCTTTAATTGCTCTTTGTTTATCAGGACAGAGACAGATAAAGCTGCCAGTGACAGATAAAGCTGAGGTGTGTACTGCTGCTCTGACCTGCGTGGGCACTCCACAGAGCCTACTAGAAAGGGGACCTGTGCAGGGATTAAAGTCTGGCACATCCGAGCCACTTGCTTTAGGACAATATTCCTCATCTTGCCAGTGACAGCTGACTTCACCCAAGTGGCACAAAACTTTCAGAGAGTCATTCTGCTGTAGGTGTTGCAGCGGGACGCAGACGTGATGGGACTGGAGTGGGCGAAGTCGGGTGTAACTAAACCACTTCTTGCTTTAAGTTGACTTCACACTGTCTGGTTTGGCAGTGCTAGGGTGCAACTCCTTGCAGCTTCATCTGTTGGTGTTCCCTGCTGGTGGTGCCTTGTGGCACAAACCCTCTGTCACTGGAGCATGGCCACGTAGTGACACCCAGGCCTTCTGGGCATGCAGAAGAAAGGTGAATTAATGCAGCAACTGGAATGGTCATACTGAGGGCACTTCTGTTGGTTGTAGGGCCATTAACAATTTCTGTGCGTGCTACCTTAGTGACTGGACTTGTGATGTGTGAACGCAAGAGTGGGTGTCATTACCAGAGCACTTCAGGAAAGTGGTGGAGAGCAGTCTGTTTGGATTGCCAGTGGCCAGCCAGAGGAGTGGAGGTCCTGGACACTGTTTCTCCAGATGCTACCACTCTGCCTGTACTATTGCTGGCATTAGCCAGCAGTTTTCAACTGGTGGATGTCCAAAAGCTTTCCAGTCATGTGCAGAGGACTGTGCTGACTTTGTGGACATTGTAGTCCCCAGTCATGGTTTCTAATGCTGTGGTGAAAATCACTGTTAGTAACAAGAGCATTGCATGAGTAAAAAACAACTGTTCACAGCTTCTCTGGAAACTGGTCCTGACCTGCGTTTATTAGTTACAGATGCTAGAGAGAAATTTCTCATATGCAGGTACATGATCATCTGACTGGACTTGCTGATACAGAGACTGAATTATGTGGTCCATAACCTATAACAGTGAAGCTCAGACTTGATCACGGAGAAATTTACGGGCATTCATTGCCAGTGTTGAATGGACATCACACTTCATTTGGAAGTGCTTCAGCCTCTGATTCATCTAGCTATGACTAAACTGTGAGTGAGAGCCATAAGGGGCTTGAATGTCCTTTTATCGAGTTAAAAAGCTAGCCCAGCAATAAAGCCTGCTGCAGATCTGCAAAGGCTGCTTGTGGAGGAGCAAATGGAGTGATACCAAGGGTGTAAGCTCCATCAAATTCAGAGGGAGTCATCTTTCTACACAGTTGCACCTCGTGACTGATAGCTAACAGGCACCAAGGTCTGTTGCTCTTCCGAAGATAGGTTGGCATTTTCATTGTTTCTGTTGTAGGGCACACAAACAGTGGTGTGCATTCTAGGCAAATGATGCTGCTGTAGGAGGTATTTGGCTGGAAATACTCATGCTTGTGTAGAAGTTGTCATTACAGCTTCACAGTTCAGTGAATGCTCAACTGTTCATTTTCCTCCTCCCAGTCTACAGAGAAGTTCCTAAACTACCCTCTGGTTTGAAGCAGAAGGAATGACGTTTGTCTCCTGTTAACAAGGGGATGTTGGGCTGTGTTTGGCAGGGCTTTCTTTTGTGATGCATGGAAATACCAAGGCAATTCAATCCCATGAAAAGATTAGGTTTGGGAATCAGCAGGTGGCTGGGTTTTCCTTTCCCGTTCAGATATTCCCCAGGATAGCTCTTAATTGCAGATGCAGAGATAACCTCTTGCCAGTTCTGGAGGAGGCTGCAGATCTTCAATCACCACTGTACCTGAGCCTGTTCCAGCATCTTCAGCCAGCAAAGCAGTGCCATTACCCTCAGCCATTTGTACAAGACCACAGGGGAGGTGAGTGACGGCGCAGGACTTGAACGCACGCCAGCGCTCTCGGCTCTGCCCTAGCACTGCCTCAGGTTATTGACTTTGAGGGCCAGTAGCAAAACCTTTGGAGCACTGCTTTGCTGTAGAGGATCTGTCTGGTGTCCAGCGTGCAAGCCACCTACTTGTGCACAGTGCCCAGAACTGACAATGTGCTTGATTGTAACGCGTGGAGGTTGTAAGCCCTGAACGCAATCGACTGTAAACGCCTGTCCAGTGCTAAGCACATCCTCCAGTGTAGCTTTGCAGGGGAGTGAATGGTGGCAAAAGCTGCTGGGTTCTGGTGTTGTGCTTAGCAGCAAGAAGTTTAAATATCAGGAGGAATAAATAGTTTTCTTGCTTGTAGATGTGGCTGTGTTGTGGCATCAGGGAATGCGCTGAGCTCAACAAGCTGCTCAGCTCCTACATGTGCCCTGATAATGGGCACAAGGAATCGGTCTGAGGAGGTTTAAGTCTGTACCCTTAACATGAAACTCACTCTGACCCTTGTGGAGAGTGCTGGAGGGGGAGGGAGAGGGAAGAGAAAGGAACATCTCAGCTCCAATCTTATTTTTCAGAGAGGCATATCAACACCGATGAAGTTTTTCCATCATGCTCAAGTCCACCTGCCTTTATCTAGGCAATTGTGAAATAACTTCATCCTTAAGCAGCATGATGCATTGCACAGGCATCTGGACACCTGGCCTTTACAACAGCAGCCTGAAAAGTCAAATGTCACTTGCTTGCTCTGCAGCCAGGCTACCCTTCACTTGGTCATTTCCTTGTCTAATCTTCATTGAAAGAGTTTGGCAGAAGTCAAGGCTCCTTTGCTCCCCCAGATTTACACCAAATCAGACTTTGGCTTTAAACTCTGAAGCTTGTAACAAAAATCTTGCATATTTACCTTCACCACCAAAAATCCTCAAAAAAAAAGGGTTTCTGTGTCTCATTTCCCATGTTGGGGATGCTATTCACCACCTTGGACTAGCCCTGAGAGTGGATATTCCTGGACTGAGGTTGGCGTGCCATGCTGTGTCCAGCCTTTTGAGAGGTACCTACCTGTGTGTCAGCAGAGCTCTGCAGGGGAAGCGAAGGGAGGAGTAACTGTCCCATCAAACATGTTACTTTTTTTTCTCTGAGCCTTATCTAAACAGGTTCAGACTAGTCAACATTTTATAACCTTTCAAAACCTTACGAGCCAGCCATAAAGCAAGAGCTCTCCTTGTTTAACAGCCAGCAAATCAAGGTGGGAAGCTGAGGACATGCAGTAGCAAGAGAGATGAGAACTGTGCCTCTTCTGCTGCATTTGTCTTTAATAGGAGGATGCCAAAGAGCATCAGCTTTGTTATCTTTCAGAAAGATTCACCAGAGAAAGTGGCACTAAGCCTTTAATCCTGTTGTTCTACATATGTAAAAATGCTAAATGTTGTTTCAGTTTTCCCTCAGCCTGATTTGAAAAATTTCTGTGTGAAAGAGCAGTCTTTCAGTTGGGAAGCTGTCTTTTTGAGGTGCCAAGCAGTGCTGATTACATCAACGGTGTACATTGATTTTTACTTTTTATCACCTCCTATTTGCTCTGTATGACCAGTAAGAGTGACATTTGACATGATTTATTTTGTTTGTGGTTTGGGTTTTTTCATCGTCTCCAAATCACTGCAATAATCATCAGAATAACATTGAAACCAGCAGCAGAACTTCATTGTGAGAAATCTCCTGCAGTCAATCTAATGCAAAATGTACAGTGTGAAACTTGCAGCATTTGCCTGACTTCATTCCCATGTTGGGGATGCTGTTCACCAGCCTGGACCAGCTGCCTCCAGGAGCTGAGCCACCAGTGACTGCAGCAGTTCCTCTAGGATAATGTGTTTAGAAGGGGAAAAAG
Organism: Chloroceryle aenea; assembly: GCA_013399075.1. Taxonomy (NCBI): domain Eukaryota; kingdom Metazoa; phylum Chordata; class Aves; order Coraciiformes; family Cerylidae; genus Chloroceryle; species Chloroceryle aenea. The sequence continues at coordinate 8,609 of VWZY01010921.1, forward strand.
TTGCTGCACAATGGCAACTGCAACCTGCAGGTTCTGTTTATGCCAGTGCTGACTTGATACCCTTTTCTCTGGCCTGTGGTTGCATGGTAGACGATGGTTTGTGAGCTCTGCGTGAGGCACAACCCCTGTAAGCAGCATTGGAGCTGGTGCAGGACTATGGTCAGGCAAGGACAGTTGACTGGAGGATGGAACTGGGCTGTGGTGCTGTAGTGCTCCTCTGCCCTATGCTGGGACCAGTCCCTGACAGAAAGGGAAGGGTTGTGCTGTATTTTGTCACTCTTTCTTACCTCAGCTTCGTGCCATGGGCTTGGGTGGTGCATTTCACCACAATCTACTGATTCTAGTCAGGTGATGGTCACTTACACTCCCCAGACCCCAACAGGATGAAACTTGAGTCTTAGAGCCACGTCTGTCTGTGTCACGGCCTGTGAGCTCTGTTAAAACTCGTCCATTTCCATCCCTGAGCAGAGCTGCTGTTTCTGGCACTAGTGTGTCCCTCTGCTTCCATCCTGACAGCGTGCCCGTCTCGTGTCTCTCGGAAACACGGTTTGCCTGCGAGGATTAACAGACCTGGTTGTAGCCAGGCTGCAGTAGTTTGTGTCAAGTGTGGTCTCCTACCCAGAAGCCACAGCAGTGCTACCCACTACGTAAGTTAGACACCTAAGAAGATTCAGATTTTAATTTCAATTTGCTTTTTTTTACCAGAGAGGGGAAAAAAACCCAAACAATGGAACAACCCACAATGCAAAACCCAAATTAATTGGTCCAGCATTGCAGAGAGAGAATGATTAATCTCCTGCATACAAGAGCATCTGTCTGCTACCCCTGCTTGAATTCCTCAAAAGACTAAGAGTGTTTCTAATGGTCATTTAAATAATAAATGCCACCACACTCATTAGGGGTGTATCAGTCCTTCTTTTTCTTCTCTGGTGCTTGTTGTATTCTATTAATATTTATTGAATTCAAGGAAATTCATCCTGAGCTAGTGGTCCACATTTCTTTTCAAGGTCACCAAATATAAATATTTTATTTATCTAATTTAGAAAAATGACATGAAATGCAATGCAGCAAACACGACAAGAGTATGAATTAGTGAAAAGCTTCCCTGGGGAAATGTAACCAGGTACCAGTAATGGATAATTATACATCCAATAGCTTTTCTCCTAGCAGGTAATAAAGCTACATAATGACAATCCAAACCCTCACCTGAAAGCATGTATATGGCAAGAGCACCAAGTACCAAAATAGACTGTTCACTGTGAGGGCAGGGGAAGCATCCAGATCTCTTCCTCACAGTCGGGCCCTAAGCAGGCTTATTAGAGCTTCAGAATTCACCAGGGCTGTGCACATTGGCTGTGTGGCAGATTTTCAGTAGCCCTTTGGGCACGAAGATGCCAAAATCCATTAGATGCCTGATGCTGTGTCTTACATGGCTCAGAGGTGCTGGCTGAAAAACAGGCCTGTAGCAATGGCACGAGTGGCCAGAACAGTTCATCTCGAGCACTGCGCGCTCTTTTCTTACCCCTGGCACTCTGCTTTTCCCCTTCAAACAGGGCTGCATTTCCTACTTGCTGTGCTTGTGGAGCCTGGGAAGGTCCTGTTTCTTGCCCACCAGTTATGAGCTGAAGGGAAGGTCACCATGAGAACCATTTTTCACCATGATAACATTATTCACTGGAATAATCTCCCGAGGGAAGCGGTGGATTCCCCTACACTGGGCAGTTGTAAGACTCAGCTTGACAGGGTGCTGGGCCAGCTTGTTAAAACTATATATATACACATGTAGAGATATAGAGATACATAGTTTACCTTGAAAGGCTGGACTAGATGATCCTTGAGGTCCCTTCCAACCTGGAACACTGGGCTCTGGATGTTCCTGTAGATTAAGCCTTCCATGCCCTTTTTCTGCTGCATAGTCAGCTCCTGCACACCTGGAGCCTGTCGTCTTTGTACCCTTGGAAGTGTAGAAATCCTTCTTTTATGATTATTTCATTTTGAACAAGCACCATCTTTTCTTGACATTCATCCTACCATCCCCAAAAAGAAGGTAAGATGAGAGGGGCTCCATTTTAGAAGTTATTAATCACCTTCTTGTACACACTGGCTGTAAGAAAACAATGCTTCTAAAAAAGAAAAGCCAGTAGCTTGTGTTTACCTCCTCAAAATGTTCACCAAGGAACAAGTTCTCCCAAATTGAGTTATGAGCTGTCAAGAAACAAAGAAAACAAATGAAGTGGCACTTAATTTAATTGAAAATTGTGCTTGTGGGTTTTTGTGTCTGCATTCAATTTTTAGCACATTGTAGTCTTTTGCTTTTGCTAAGGTTAAAATTAAAATTAAGTTTTTATTGCTATTGTCTAGAAATATCACAGACAAAGCACCAGCTCTAAAGAAGTGGGTGTTGAATTAACTCGTGTCTTTGTAGCAGTTCTGTCTTTAAATAATACAAGAGTATCTCCAGGGAGATGTGACAGGAGGATGGGCTGTACAAAGGCAAGGAGGGAACTGGGGAACTTTGACTGGTGACCTGTGCTGACTTTGACTTTTGACCTCTGCTGCTTCCCGACTTTCCAGGGAAGCATTCCTATGGTCTCTTGTATTGGCTTTGTGTGGCAAGATTTTGGTAGTGGTGAAGCTGCAGGGGTGGCTTCTGCAAGAAGCTATTGGCACCTTCTCCTCTGTCCAACACAGCCAGTGCCAGCTGGCTCCAGGAGCAGAGCCACCAGTGACCGTGGCAGTGCCTCTAGGATAATGTGTTTAAGAGTTGCTGCACAATGGCAACTGCAACCAGAGGAGTGAGAATATGTGGGAGAAACAGCTCTGCAGACACCACAGTCAGTGAGGAAGGAAGGGGAGGAGAGGCTCCAGACACCGGAGCAGAGATTCCCTTGAAGCCCATGATGAAGACTGTGGTGAGGCAGGCTGTCCTCCTGCAGCCCATGGAGGTTAAGGGTGGAGCAGATCCCCACCTGCAGCCCATGGAGGACCCCACACTGGAGCAGGTGGATGCCCAGAGGATGCTGTGACCCCATGGGAGAACCTGTGCTGGAGCAGGCTCCTGGAAGAACCCGTGGACCCCTAGGAGACCATGCTGGAGTGGGTTTGCTGGCAGGACTTGTGGCCACATGGAAGACTCGTGCTGCAGAGGTCTGGTCCTGAAGGGCTGCACCCTGTGGAAGGGACCACACTGCATCAGTTTGTAAAGGACTGTAGCCTGTGGGAAGGTCTTATGCTGGAGAAGCTCCTGGAGGACTGTCTCTCGTGGGAGCAGAGACAGTCCCACAC
>VWZY01010921.1:20376-42322 GCA_013399075.1 Chloroceryle aenea
AACCCCCCTGGCTCTGTTCCTGTGTGGGCTGCCCTGGGTGACCCTGCTCTGGCAGGGGGGTTGGACTCTATGATCTCCAGAGGTCCCTTCCAGCCCCTACCATTCTGTGATTCTATTTCACAGGCTGATGAAGTCACAAAGGATTGATACCAATCCTGCAACTTGTCCTGCCCCGTGAGTACCCCTCAAACTGTGTTCAGCCTCCCCAGCTCAGCTGTTGTTCGCTGCACCCGGAATGCATCCAGTCCTGAGAAGCACTCCAGAAAAAGTAGGTCCCAAACTTCTTGTTCTCAGTTCAAATGAACAGTTATGGTTTGAACCTTACTCTTTCTGTTCTTCAGCTGAGGCGGATGTGTCTAGATTGGCTCTTCTTCAGCTTCCACAGTAACAGATCTTTTTTTGGCATGGGTAAAAGATGCAAATTATTTTCCTGTGGCAGGTGTTTCAATCAAATATCCTGAGATCAAACTAAACATTTATCATGTACCTTGAATCACAGCTCTGTGGACTCGGTGGGCATTACCCACCAGGAGGTAATGCATCAGCAGGCAGAGAAGCTTAGAACAAAAAAAAGGAAGAATAACAAATCACAAATGAACAAACTCAATTGTATTAAACATGCTGCCCAGGGGTATTTTCCTCTGGCAAGAAAATATTCAAATGCAAGCTTCCTACTAGGAGTGTAAAAAATACACTAACTGTAGGAAGATGATGGTTGTTTGGTAAACATGCAAGTGAGGACCCTGAGCTCCATTTCAGGTACCTGTTGGTCACGTCCTTGGTCCTGTACGTGATCATTATTAAACTGAATTGGGGATGACAGAATCTTCACAGACTGTGGCCTCTGAGGGGGTTATCCTGCTAAAACTTGAATAGCTTGCTGTTAGGAATGATGGTGTTTTAAATCAGTAAGGATACTAAAAGAAGTAAAAATAGAGAAGACACTGAGAGATTTCCCAGCAGCTGATGCATTTGGTCTGTGGTTATATAGCTGAGTTAATTTGAAAAGATCACTTGAGTTCCAAGGAGTCTTAAATGCAGTACCATATAAATTAAATAGATGGGAAGGTGCTTTTTGATATGTTTTGGTTAGTCAAAATAGGAAAACTTTGCAATACTCTTCTTTTTAACTTATTAGTGCATGGGAGGGTGCTGAATTTAGACTCCCCATAACTACATTCTTCACATGGTGCTTATAGTTTTGTGCTGGGATCAAGCTCAACACAGCCAATTAAAGATGAGGTGCTAGAGGTGGCTTTGTTAATTTTTATTCTACTTTCAGAGTAGCATCTTGCTAAATGAGGACTGCTGCCCTGTTACTGCTATAGCTAGAGGGAGAAGAGTGCTTGGGCAGGGAAGAGTGAGGACATCCTGAGAGTTCCTCAAGTCCGTGGGAACTTGTGGACCCTGAACACACAGTTCCTGTCATCTCAGCCTGGCAGCTCCAAATTTCTGGCATGGGAAGGAATGAATGAATGTAATAGCACTCCTATTGAGGGCTCTGCAGAGGGATCTGGATAGACTGGAGAGTTGGGCTGACTCCAATGGAATGAAGTTCAANATGGAACACTGGGAGCTGGTGGAAGACATGGAGACCACACTGAAACCAGCCAACCTGCTGCTTCTCACATGCCAGTCTTGTCTGGTTTCCATGTGTTGTGTTTCTGGAGGCAGAGTGTGCCAGGCTCTCTTGGTGGCACTGCTCAGATGGGAGAGATTTGAGGCTGCTCAGAGACATGGCATTGGAGATCACCAGCGTTGTATCCATCCTGGTTTGTAGTTTTCTGTTGTCAGGTTTTCTTTCATATGAAGCAACAATTATAGATAGAAAAAAATGGAAGGTTGGACTTGATGATCTTGGAGGTCTTTTCCAACCTTAACAATCCTACGATTCCCTTTGTTTCCCCTTATTTCTGGGGCTGAAGCACTGGGGCAGTTCTCACTCTGGGAGGCACTGTTGCTTAGAATCTGCACCTCAGCTAAAACTGCACAGTGAATTGAAGTTAATAGCAAAACTCTTTGCCTCTGTTTTCTGGCTCTGCCATGCCCCACTTTCTCAGAAGGCCTTCCATACAGTCAGATACCAGTTTCCACCAGTGGCAGCTCATAATGAAGCCTGTGTCAGGACATCTCTTAATTGAGCAGCCTTCAACTCTTTTCTTTTTCATTGCCCAGCTCCTTTAATGCTTTCTTAACAGTGGTTTTCTCTGAAGCCTTCTCTTCAGGGCTTCTTTCAAATAAATTGGTGTTGAAATGATCATAACATTCTCTATTTTTTTATTTTTTTTATTTTAAATGCACAAAATTATCTCAGTTGGCATTAAGTTCAGGGAGTCACAAGGCCAAATGTGCCTTCATAAATCTGAGATGACTTCATTGAAGTCTTTAGAATTTACAGTCTCTTAACAGAGAGCACAGGTTGACCCCAGAGCCCACGGCATTAGCTCTAATGGGAAATCCAGAGTTTTCTGATGCTCTGTGTACAACGACACGCTGGTAGGATTATCTGGGGGTGGAAAGCAAATGTTTGCTGTACCACAGCATTCCCTTCTCCTCTGTATCCATGTCTGCTCTGTTTGAGTGGGAAGTTACAGTGACTGAGGTTCAGGGTGATCATGTTAATAACCAGGGCTGAGTTCAAAACAACGCTTTGGGTGGAAGGATGGTTTTTTCCTCTTTCAAGTGGAGATGTTGGCCAGGGTTTGGATTTACTGGTTCTTTCTGTACCAGTCTTCTTAAGGGCTTGTCTGTGGCTGCAGCACTGTCCAGTGCCTTCTCCCCATCGTGGCTGCTGCCCACATCATTACCCCAGTGGGTTCTTGGGAGCAGCAGTAATCAGCAGTAAGGCCCCAGAACATTCCTATGGGATGCACGGGGTGAGGGGTAGTGGTGTGTGGAGTCCTTTAAATTGCTCAGTGCTACTCTGGATGGCAGTACTCGTCTTGTTTGAAGCTTTTAGCATTAGGTTTTTGCTTTCAGGCTGCAATTTATTAACATGCAAATGACTGTCTTTTTGTGCCTAGGTGGTGGAGGTTTCCAGGTGAAAGTGCTCTCTTTTTACTTGTTAATTTTCCCACAAATGGAATTGTGCATCTGCAGTGCCTCATCTCCTTATTTGTGTGTTTACAAAATCAATCATACCCTCGTTTTACTTTGTCTCAGGGATGTGTGTTTGTTTGCACTCCTCTATCAGTGATAATCAAGGATCTGATCCAAATCTGCATCTCTTTGTCTTGACTTTGTGGAGCTTGCTGATTAATGTGGGAGAGGTGAGAGAATGCAGTAGACAGGCTGTTCATTTGGTGAGGTTAACACAACAAACAAAGTGTGTTAAACTCCACCTCCAACATGCTTTCCTTCCATGGCCTCCTCTCCCCTTTATCCATTCGTGACTTTCCCAACTTTGTTTCCAGAGCCCTGCTCAGAGAAAAGTTGACCTTCTGGACAGGACTGTGGATGTCAAGACTGTAGTCTTGTCTTTGCCAGTGTCCTGCTGAATCTCTTCCTCCTGCTGCAGTGGCTGGAGTGCTGCAGTGTTAGTCCCTCCTGCCAGGTCCGTGTCATTGCTGTCTGTGAGCGGACTGGGAAACACCGGCCAGTGCTGGTGATCCCTGTGCCTGCCTTCTGCTGTGTCAGCAATCTGCTCCTCTTCTCACCAGGCTGGAACCCCAGGCTGGGCACCATTTCTACACACAGCTCATCTGTAGCTGCAGTGCCAGACGTCAAAGGGTGCAGGTAAGCCAGGAGTGCCATGAGCAGACCTGCCAAAGATAGCCGGCGGGTAGGACGTGCTGCCATCTGGTATATACTGGAGAAGTGTCCAAGCTGTTAACCACTGTAGGGCCCTTAAGGGGAGCAAAGGCAGGCTAAGGACAAGCCTTGTTTTCTTCTATGTCCTGAACAGAACTTGGCCACGACCAAAGAAAGTGTAAAATTTGACTACCACAAAGCAACCTCAAAGCAACCTGCATGGCCGGGCAGATGCCTCCTGCAGCATATAAACATCAGTCCAGCTCCCATAGCAGCAGCACCCATGTCACCAATTTAGACATAACCACGTTGTAGTAATCTAGAAATGCTTAAATTATACACAATTGCCTTGTCAGTTTTGCCACGCTTGTTTATATGCAAACAGATCTCAGGACTAGCTCTTCCAGAAGTCACCGGGAACGCGTCGGTGCTGAATGCTCAGAAGGTTTTGTTGGTTGGATCTGACCTGAATGTTAATGATGCTTTTCCTTAGATGAGCATTAAATCTCTTCTGCTTCTGGAGACCAACATCAAAATTCAAATATTTAATTTGCTCATTGACATTTATTAAAATAGCTTCATGCTTGAATATCAAGTTAAGGCGGTGGTAGCTAATTTTGTTAGTCTAGATGACGTTGGAAGTAAATTTAAATCTGATTGAGAAGCATTTAATACTCACTAAGAAAAGGAGGGAATGAAAGGTCAATTGTATAAAATGTTGATATCTTCAAACACAGCAGAGTTTAAGTAAGGTTTGGATTTTGAAGTAACTAAAGCCTCAAAAATAGTTGCAACAGGGACATTTCAGAAGGTTAGGAGAGGTTCTAACTCTTCCCAAATAGGTCTCACTATCCTACCAAGGCAGAGACCTCATGCCTAGAGATGAAGTAAGGGATGTTTGAAACCTCTCAGACCATTTATGTTTAAGTCTTAATCTTCAGCCTGAAAATTCTTGGGCTGGGAGGTTAAATATGGATCAGTAGAGATGAATGTGTCCTGTGAGCATTTCACTTTACCAGAGGAGAAAGTTTTTAATTCAAAGGCTGCCATTTAAGCAGGGAAAATATATAGATATATATGCACATATATTGTGGAAAGGCCTCGTTTTGAATAACATTAAGTAGATAAGGTCTTTTAACATCCAAATAGTATGAGCAAAAGCATTTACTAATGTAGATGTGACAGAAAGGCTGCATTTTTCAGCTCAGCGTGGCCAAGAATCCGTGTTGACATCTTGAAGTAACTGACCTCTTGGAGTGGCCCCTTCAAGTAGCTGGCTGGTCTCCTATTAACAGATGACTTCTTGGGTGCAGTTCCAGTTTTACACCCCTTGCTTACACCATTGCTTGTGTTGTTGTCTTGAAAGACTGAATTGTGAATTCTGTTGAATTCCTTTTCCTTGTGAAACCACGTGGCTGTAACCCAGAGAGATGCATCTGATCCCCGAGGCGTAGGGATCAGCTTGAGGCATGTAAGTACAAAGGATTACTTTTTCTCCTTTTAAGAAAAGCTTCTGTATGTTTACAGGTCAGTAGATTGGCAAGTATTTATTCCGTGAACAATGAAGGGCTCGTCCTTTTTGCAAACAATACAATGTTTGTTTGGAGAGCTTCTGGGTTTGTTCCGCTTCATCACATTTCTCCAGAAACACTCCTGTGGACCCCTCCGAGGGGGTTTTGCTGTTTCCTTAATCTTAGCTGTCATGCTGAGCTGGCAATGACCTGCTGAAGAGGGAGTTGGTGTTAAGTGAACCTTCCTGATCTTAAAATACAGCTGTCAGCCAGCACGTGCAGGGGTCCAGCAGCTTCCCCCAGTTGGAGTCCAACCCGCTGTTTACTTAGGAGAGACTCTTTGGGGTTCTCAGTGGAGTGTCCTACAGAAAAGCCTGAAAATTCATAAATCTTCTCAGACTGAGAGTCAGTTTGAATTAACCCCAGCTAGGATTTTACATTGGGAAGTTCTTCCTGGGTTCTCTCTTTCAGGAATGCATGAGAGGTAGCATCTGGTCATTCTGAAGAATGGATGCACAGGAGGACATTGCTGGTGACAATCAGTTTGTCAAATGGCTACCCTAGGAAGAAGTGACCATCCTATTTTGCCAGCAGTGAAAACACAGATGCTGATCCCAGGGCATTACATCACATCTGTTGTGGGTTTTGTGGCAGATGTGGCTTTTCTCTGAGAACTTGGAATCCTGTCTACAGAGCTTGGGGTCAGGAAGAGCTTCTGTTGGTAGCATTGTTTTGATAAAGATGCCTTGAAGCTCTTTAAGTAACTTTATAGATCAATATGGCTTTCCAGGGAGTGATTTTGTTCATTTATTTGTTTTGTAGTTATATGGCAAAGTCCAGTGATGCTTTATTGTCTGTCTCTTACTCTCAGTGTAGTTGAAGGATCACAGAACAATTCATTAAGGCATCTAGGGTATCAATTTTTAACTTAACACTGAAAGGAAAAGACAGGATATTCATGGTCTTGGTCATTCCAGAAAAGGCATTTGGACCAACACCAAGTCACTCTCCAAACAGAGCTTGCCCCTGGCCTAGCACTCAGCTCCCCTGAGACGTGGTGCTCCCTGCTAATCTGCAGAGTACCTTTAGCAGCAGATGAGCAACTTGCCATACGCTGTTTGAGGAACGTGCCTTCCTGCAATCTGGAAAGACCATATGTAGAAGAAAGCTGAGTCTCTGTACTCTTGTAGTTATTGAACTGAGTCCAAGCGGTGTCAGTCTTCCTGGGCCTTTTGTGCTGAGAAGGCTGCTCTTCACAGCCCCGAGAGGACAGCTGAAAATAAACTGCTTGGTCACAACAGCACACTCTCTGAGATGAGATCTGGGGCCTGTTAGGAGGATCCCTGCCCAAAGACCCCCAGCATTCAGTCTGATAAACCCCCAAACTTTCCAGCAGCTGTCACTTTTCTTTCCAGACCCATTTCTTGACAATCTGGATGAAACCTCCAGGCTCAGCAGCTCTCTGGAAGTCAGGCACAGGAGCTTCTGGAGTGTTTGGGTTCCCTATGCCAGGGAGACGCTAGGGGAGGCTTCTGGAATTAGCTAGGGCTCCCACCAGCCTCATGAGTAATCTAACTTCTTGGATCTGTGTCCTGGCAATAAGGGGATTTGGGATTGATCAGCTTGTGCTGAAGGATGCAAAAATCATCCCTCAAATGAGGATTTCCAGGCTTCCCATGGTCTGTGCAATGATGTGTATACAATTGTACAGCCTGTGGCTTTTCTTGACACAAAAGATGTTGGGGTTTGGAACTGGAAGAAAGCCCATAGTGAAGAAACAAAGCCCATACTGAAGAAACAATTTGCTTGTGAAATCATATTTATCTGATGTTTGCAGCTCTATTGGGGTATCAGAGTATGGACCATTTCTTAGTCTGAGCCTGGATGCAAAACAGGTACTTGTCAGTCTGCCTGTAGCACCATCTCCCTCTCTGACCATTCAGATGGAAGCTCTGTGTGAATAACATGCTCTGTTTTGTTCCCTTTTAGCTAATTTCTAAGGATTTGGATTTGGGGATAGACTTTTTTTTTTAGCTCTTGGTTCTTAGTTTGAGAGTGCTCTGAAATGAACTGTGAATTTTTCATGAGCGTGTTGAAGCTTATGATCTTTCTGCCCAGCTTCAGCAGGGAGTTTCATAGGTATTAGCAAACTGCCAGGAGAACTCCTGTGTTTACAGCAAGTCTCTATTGTAACAACAGCAGGTTGGTGAAGTCTTCCTTTTGCCTTCTGTATTGAGTGAGAAGCCACTGCAGGCAAGTCAAAAGAAGAAACATTCAGCCTGTATTGTTAAATATTGAAGATGTTTTGAGCCCAAATGGATAGTTGAAGGTTACATGCCCTATTTTCACATATGAAGGCAAAAAGAACTACTCATTTCTTCCTCTATTTATTCACCCTGACCTGTGTCTGGGGACATTGGTTGTGGGAAGGGGTTGGTTCCAGCAGCTGTGAAGAAAAAAGTATCAGAGAAGTTTTGGTTTTAAACTGATCTTAGATAATAAGTGAGCAGATCTTGCCCACCTCTGTTTGAGGGTGGGTGTGGGTCCTCTCTAGATAGGAGAAAGGCTTCTGGTGGTCATGGGATCAGGCACACGTGAAAGGAGAGGTGAACATGATAGCTGGTGATACACAGTGAAAGCAAGCCTTTTAAAGTTCATTTTGACTCCTCCTTTTGTCCTGCTTCCCTGTCGTGTCTCCAGCCGCGTCCAGCCTTGGATTTATCCAACCTTTCTCCATCCAAATACTTGCATTTCCCAAGGACTGGCACAGCTAGGAGCTAATGCTGTTTGTATTTGATATAATAGAGATACAGAGCAGAAAGACCTGGCATTTCTGCCAGCTGGGCCCAAGCCTTCTCACTATCTCTCTTTGCAGCTGTATGTAGATGCCAGAGTGGATAGGGAAGGAGATTTGCTCATTTTTATGGTGCATTGTTGTATGTTTGATCAGCTCAAGTGAGAGAGGGAGAATGCACTCGCACAGAACACTTTGCTGATGCCAAATCTCGGCATCGCTCTGCGGTTTCCCTCCACTCTTAATTAAACTCTCATGATTGTGACCAACCTCTCTGGGAGAACATTGAAGGTGCAGCCTTAAATGTGAGCTCGGTCCACATAAACTGAGAATCACAGGGCCATGGATAGCATGTTATTGAAAAAAATTCTTAGCAGTGTAGTTGCTGCCTTTCCATATCTTGCCTGCTTTGGCTGACAGTGGAAAGCCCAAGTGTGTTTCTAGCTACCTGCCCACACTTGCCATCCACCTTTATAGATGTATGTGGCCAGTTTGCTCTCAGATTGCCAGGCAAACTGTTTCTAAACTAAGGTGTGTATTGAAAGAGCTGGTTAAAATGCTTGGCTTTTTTGATTTTTACCTTGTTAGGTCAAATGTCAGGGAGAGGTGAAGTAGGTAGATCAGAGAAAGTGAGCTTTAAACGTTCCCTAGTTCCCAGGTGGGCAGGGTAGGCACTGCCTGCTTAGCTAGCCTCTTTCTTCTGGGATGCTTAAGAATGGGAGGCAGATCTCTGCCCTTGGCCTAGGACAGGCCATGCAGAGTATCTCCCATGGTACCTTCTCAGTGCCCAGATGGGAGCTGTGTCCTGCAAACTGCCGCGGATCGTCCCAGCTGACTGAACCTACCCTCTGGCACTTACCAGCGTGGCTGTGAGGAGATGGCTGTGTTTGGGGAAGAGAAACTGATTTGCATAGGCTTAATTTTTCTTCTTGCAATAGCTGTGCTCTGCCAATTAGGCTATAAATAAACTGAGTGTAGGAAGGTGATGTGTAGTGCGTTACCCGCTGTCCTCTCTGCAGCGGGAACGGTGTAGGTACAGTGTCAGAGCGTTGCAGGGATTACAGTTTGTTTTACAAGCTGGTCAGGGAAAATAATTGACATACCTACGTGCCTGCAGCACTCTGGAGTATACAGCAGCAGAGTAGATTTCACGGCTTTAAAGCCACATGCTGTGTTTTGGAAACTCATCACTGTCTCTTCAATCTTTGCAAATAGGCACAAGCAAGGACCTGATGGATTGTTTTACCAGGAGCCAGCTGTCATCTATTGGCACGTCAGACTATACTCTGGTCAGCATCCTTAGAGCCCTGCTTTCCACCAACACACACAAAATAATCAAACCACAGAATTGCTCAGGTTGGAAAAGACCTTCAAGATCATCGAGTCCAACCTCAGGAATCAGACCAAAGTTGGCTGTACGGATAAAGTCGTTTGAACTCCAAGGATAAGGGGGTATTATTTGTAGAACCACCTCTGCCAGTAAGGAGTCTGAAGGAAAAGATGTGTAAATGAAGGATGCAGATAAATGGCTGAAGGGATATATGGAAGCACAGAAGTGGGTGAGATGCTTTGGAAAGTCCTAGTATACTGCCAGTCATGTTCCCATGCTAGTCCACAGCCTGTGTTTCAAACACTGCTTGAAATTCAAAAGCAATGTTGAAGGAGAGTCTTGGGTCAAATGGGAATCTTCAGTGGAATTTAGACTCCTAAATGGAAACCACAAATGGGTCCTGAGCTCCTAAAGATGGTGGATGCTTTGGAAATTTTTTCCCCATGGCTTTTATTACTGACACTTCTTTTGAGTTGCCAGGCAACAGAATGCTGGTTCCTTCTTCATGGCTTAGACCTATGAGCTGCTGGGAACGTAAGCACAGCAGTTCCCTTTCCTGAGCAGTGGCAATGCTTGATGGCACGTTTCAACGTGGGGAAGTGTGTATGACATGGAAAGTGAAGCAGCAACAAAAGAATTGGACTTTTCTTTCTAAAAATCCATACGGAACTGGCTGAAGATGGTGAAGGTAACCTACCATATAGATCATCCATTCCCTTCTGTCAATGGAAGAGACCCCTTTGGAGGCTCCTCAGAGCCTGCAGGGAGGTTGAAGGCAGTGTGGGGACAACAGTGTGCAGTCCCTGCAGGGAGCTGGCAGCACAGAACCATCTCCTCTGATGTCCATAAGCTCTTTCCTTATCCTTCAGAGCTATTGTCCAAGTCCAGACCCCTAATAGGGGCTGGCTGTCCCTTCTCATTTTTCTCCGTGTCTTACTTGCTCTGGTAATGCACCTGCTTTTCTATGCTTCTGTTTTAATGTCTTGGTTTTATCCCTCCCAACTCTTCCAGGGTTTTTCCCCCCAACTCCAAATCCCATCATAAAAAGAATGTAATCCTGTAATCAATAAACCTTTTTGTTTGACTGATAGACTTTGTTCAGACAGTTTCTTCTCTTCCATAACAGAAAACTGACACAGTTATCGTTTGCTAAATGTGTGAATTATTTCCCTATTGCTCATTTCAAATATATTTTGCTGTTCTGGAAAGGCAAGTAATGTTTCAGTTTAGAAGCTTCTGTGTTCTAAGTCATAAGCAAACAGAAGATTTCATCCAGTAACAGCAATGAAAAGGTACAACTGAGGAATAAAAACTCCACTGGAAGTGAATGTGTGAGTGCGTGTGCCTGTGTGTGGAAATAGATGGTGAAGGGAAGATGGGTTGATTTGCAGGAGATGATGGTTGTCAGCAGGCTCTCATGTAGCTGGTATTTAGTTCCTTAGCCCTGGATTTTATTATTTCATTTTTTAAGCTGTTTTCCAGGGAAGAGACTCAGGCAATTGCATGGTTACTCAATTCCTTCTCCCAGCTGGCAGAAAAAAGGGCTGTTTAACCTATGGGATTCATACTTGGACACCAAAAGGGTTGTCGAAGACTGGACCAGGATGCCCAAGCAGTTGAATCCCCCTCCCTGGGTGTATTCAAAAGCCACCCAGATGTGGTGCTCAAGGGTGTGGTGTAGCAGTGGCCCTGGCAGGGTGAGATAATGGTTGGAATTGATCTCAGGGTCTTTTCTGTGGTCCTGTGCTGCATTGCCTGCACTAGGTGTGTAATCTGCTCTAGATTGGCCCCTGTGTACAGTAGCTTCTGCCAGGCAGGGCTGTCCCAGAGAAGAGTTATGGGGGACATGCAGGAGTTACTGTCATGGGACACCCATCCCATAGACACAGGATCCCCACCCTCACTGGTTTCTCTGCTCACTGGACAGCTTGTTTGGTGTGTGTTTTGTTCTCCATGCAAGTTCAAGAAACACCAAATTCCCCCAGTCACATCAAGCCACTGAAGTGTGAATGGGTTTCACTCACAGGAGTTTTGGCTTGTGGTTTCTTAGGGGTTTTTTACCTATTAAAGTTTAGTTTATAGTGTAAAATATGCTGTGCACTGAAGACACTGATACACTGCGAAAGTCCAGCCATGTTTCTCCAAATAATTCACCATGACTTCTTGAGTATCTTAGCAAAAAGTTGTAAATACCTAACAGGGAGGTAAAAGGTGATGGCTTTTAGGTGAGACACAGATCCTTGTGAGCAAAACAACAGTTGATGACATTGTTAGGAGGAGTTACAGTACATGGTGAGTCGCTGGGTTGCTCCCTGTTAGAAAGATCATCATGTAAGAGGTGCTTTGGAATTCCACAGAAATGATTCACTCCAGTTCAGAGTGAAGAACTCGAAGAACTCTTTCACTTGACAGTGCCTGATGCCCACTTCTGAGAAATTTTTCATTGCACTGCAGAGAAATTCCCCTGGGCAGAAGTGAAGCTTCGTGGCTGCGGGATTTAGCCAGTGTAACCCAACTGCATGTCTAAGAGAGGAGGTTTCATTCACACTTCTGGGTGCTGCCCATTTTGGTTAGTTGGAGTGACAGAGCTTTCCACAAAATGTTGGGGTTTGTTGAAGTGTGGTTTGGGATAGTGCCAGATCCTGTGTAGCTTAACTTGCTGCTTTTCTTATTCTTCTGTTTATTTTCCTATTAGATGGAGCATTAACCTGCTTTAGATTCCCCAGCATGGTTTTTCACCACTGTTAAAATCAAGTTGTGGCAGTGCTTTGAGATCTTACACCTTGTGTTTTATGAAGTGCTAGGTCTATTCCTAGAAGCATTAATAATGTATGCACTTTGCAATTTCACTGTTCAAATCCTGAAGACACCAGGTACGTGAGCACCTATTTAAGTTGGTAAGTCAAAGCTAGATGAATAGGATTACCTGTTTCCTAAGGGTACTGAATACAATGGCATAAAAATCTTAAACCTCTTTATGGAAATGTCTGAGAACATGCTTCAGTTCCCACTCAGAGGTGCTAGAGCTGGCATTAGAAAGAATAAAATTCTTAAATTAAGAAGGATATTCATAATTAGCTAATTGTCCTGTCAGATAGCTAGGTTGCCAACACCTTTTCTGACAGAGCTGAGTGCAGGGTGTGGAAAATGTCATAAAGAGATCATACAATGGTAGGGGTTGGAAGGGACCTCTAGAGATCATCGAGTCCAACCCCCCTGCCAAAGGGGACAGATAACATGATAAAGTTGCCAATACTGGATTACTGTTTTTTAATTATTCTTATGGAAAAACAGAATCCAAATCCTTCCTCTGGTCTGGGAAGTGATGTGAGGCCCTTATCCTGACCACTGGGGCTGCAGAGAAGCTCAGCCTGAGGTACAGCACTTCTCTTGCACTTGGCTTGACTCGGAGAAACGTACTAGCAAAGAATCAGAAAAACTTCTGTAGCCCCAGGCCATTCATCAGACACTTCACAGCCACATCCTCATCTGCTTTTGCTGAGGCACAGCAGGAGAATGCTGCCAGGATCAGAGCTCAGGGAGCAGCGCTGCAGGGCCTGAGCTTAGTGCTTCTCTCGCTCCAGGCTTCCTTTTGTTGAAGAGCAGCAGCTCTTTCTGAATTTGCTAGTACGAGGTGAGCATGCTACAGATACACCATCTGAGCTGTTCCAGGGAGGTTCTCCAGTGGTTTTGGACAGTCTAGCTGGAAAGCTGCCATACCAGGGAAGATGGGGAAAAAAACAGCATATGGGGAACTGAATGGAGTTGGGGTAGCTGATGTGTAAGAGCTTTCCCGTGCTTTGGATATTGCATGGTAAGGGAGAATCAGCCTTGCTAACTTTTCTCTGGAAGGCACTTTACATGGTTCAAAAGAGAGCCATCTCCTTACAGGGCATGTGTCCCTACCCCCTGACACACATGTTCTTTCCAGCATGCCTTCCTGGGAAGGGGACACGGCTCTTCATGCAAGTCCAGTTCAGGCTGGACTTCATGTGTTGAGTCTGGCTGTAACCTTACCTGATCAAACTGGGCTTCCTCTGGAGACTTTTCAATCACATCACATCTCATTTAAGGTTCAGCAAGCTATATAAGCACGTGCCTTACCGCTTGGAGTAATCCTATTAGTCTCGATGGGCTTGCTTATACACTCCAAGCTGGAAGGGGCTTTGCTAAATGATGACCTTTTTAATGAAAACAGCATGAGGAAAATGCAGCTTTTGTTCTTTCTCATTCCTTAGAAAATTCACTGACTAGGAGAAAAAGTTAAATCAGGCAACATTTCCAGGAACATTAATAAAAGTGCTCAGCACAGGGGGCCAGTGCTTAGGCAGTGTGTCTGGATTTCAGCTGGGACTGTTTTCTTCCTAGTAGTGTTGTGTTTAGGATTTAGAATGAGAAGAATGTTGGTAGCATGTTGATGTTTTAGTTGTTGCTAAGCAGATCTTATCTCAAGTCCAGGATTTTTTGGTTTTCCATGCTCTGGAAGCAAGCAGGTAAATAAGAAGCTGGGAGGGAGCGTGACCAGGAGAGCTGACGCAGACTGGCCAGAGGGATATTCCCTACCCTAGGACATCACACTCAGGATACACACTGGGAGGGGTTGGCTGGGAGGCACCAGCTGTGGCTTGGGCACTCGGCTGGGCATCGGTCAGCAGGTGGTGAGCAGTTGTATTGTGCAGCACTTGTTTTGTATATTCTAGAATCATGGTTATTTTCCCTTCCTTTTCTGTCCCATTAAACTGTCTTCATCTCAACTCCTGAGTTTTATTTTCTTTTCCCCCTTTCTCTCCGCCAGCCCACCNAGTTCTCTTCCCCCATCCCACTTGGCAGAGGAGTGAGCAAGCAGTCATGTGGTGCTTGATTGCCAGCAGGGGTTAAACCACGACAGTGGTGTTGACTCCTCAAAAGAACATCATTTTAAGCATTCCAATCCAAATTAAAATGCTGTTGGTACTTGTAGTTGCTACACAATAAAGAATAGAGAAGCAATAAGATGCTTAAAATCTGGATTCCTACTGATGTCAACAGCAACGCCCTTGCCTGCTTCCCAGCAGTCTGGTCTTGCCCTCTTTTCTACCTAGCAAAGGAATTGAGCACAATGTCCTGAATGCTGCCAACTGAGAAGAGCAATGTGCATCAGCTTTTTCAAGTCAGTACCTGGTCGGGTGTTTTCTTTTTTTTATGAAAGCCCAGCAGGGCCAGTGCTCCTTGGATTGTACACAGCTCAGGTTTAGCTCCTTAAGCTCTCACCGATCTCCTACCAGAGTGTGGTGTTCTGGGCAGTGTCACCGAACTGAATCACAGCAAGGGAATCCTGCTTGGGTCTTCTAGGTTTGAACTGTGATTGTTCCAGCCAGGCTGTTAGGGAATGGACAGGGATAGAGGAGACATGCTCAGAATTCCGCTGGGGTTATGGGCAAAGCTGTGGAATGAAGTAACAAACACATCCTGCCCCTTCTGTGTGTCTCTCATTACAAAAACAGCATCACCTCCCTCCGTCAGAAAATGAGTGAGCTGTCTGCTTTCCTGAGGGCAGCTGGTTCCTTCAGGAGCTGAAATAAGCTTGAGTGTTACTTCACAAAGTAATAAGACAAAGTGCCCATTTGAATGAAGGAAAAAAACTCCTGAGATCTTTGCTGAGAGATAGAACTTTAAAAAACAATGGCAGCAGGAAGACAATACACTGCAAGTCACCGGAGGATTCTGGCAAGGCTGTACCACTGCTCTGTTGCTTCCACAAACTGCCCCTGCCTTCTGGCTGTGCTGAGACCAGAGGAGAGGTCAGCAAGTGGAGACAAGGATCAAGGGTATTGTGCCTGTCAGCCCACTACAGACAGATCTGCAACTCGAGGGTTTGTGTGTGAGGGCTCTGAAGAGGGGGACCACGGCCGTGTCCCCGCTGCCGGCTGGCCACGTGCCTCTGCACTGTGCCAGAGGGTCCTGCTCCAGCCCTGTGCAGCAGTCAAGGTGGCTGCAGTGCTTTTTGGAAAGGGAAAGGACAGCTGCTGGCTGTTGGATGCTTTGGAAATCGTCTGTAGGTATCTAACTGGGACTGGAGCTCCCTACAAACCTTGTCCTGTATGCAGTGAGCATGGGAAATCTGGCTCTCAGCTCCATGCTACCATGATCCAAGGCAGATGCTTTACAGCACTGCCTGTAAGCTGCTGTTTACAGAATACATCATGGAGCAGTTTTTTCAGGGTCTATGACTGAAGAGGTATTGATTTATGATATCCCAAAGAACTGTTAGTCATCACCTCTTTAAAATATTAGGTCTGACTCAGTAGGCAATTCCTTATCTCGGGCTAAAAGTTTCTGTGTGTGTTAGAATATGAATTTAGGACATAAAGAGCAGAACTTTTTCAGTGCTTTACACATGGCATAAGAAAACTTAATCTCAGGGTTGTAAACAGTGTTGCTGTTAAACAGACAGGAAACACTTCCAACCGGAGTCTCTGAAATATAAATGAGCCCGTTTTATCCCTTGATCTTCACAAATCTCTCAGCATGTTGCCACTACAGAACAGTAGAAAAATAATCCTAGCATCACTTCCAAAGAGACCATGTGTTTATTGAACCAGCCTAGAGCTAGGCATGGGCACATTTCAGTGCATTTTGTAGCATTCTTTTTCATGTAGATTCACCACAAATGGTAGCTTGCAGCTCAATCTGGTTTTCTCCCGAGTCAGATGGAATCCTAACAGCTCCGAGCTGCTCTTTGTGTGTGGATGCTTCACAGGGGTGTTGACACAACTGCTGAATGTACACCTCGCAAAGGAATCCGCTGTCATTGTTGTACACTAGAGAGGGAGCAAGCAGAAGATGGCTCTGAGCTTATCAAACTGAGGAGGCAGCTGAATGGTCTGACTTAGGTCACAAAGTCTTGCAGATCCTGAGTAGGAAGATACTTCAATTTACAGCTTACTCCTGTGCAGATCCCTTAGTCCTGTTGCAGGGTTGAAGAGCAAGGCAGAATATGACCCTTCGTGGGTAGGTCAGTGAAAAGGAACATTCTATGAGATGGAGTTAAGAAGAGTAAAACTAAAAGGGTTGAATAATCCTGGTCAAGTGAAGAGTCTACCCAAAGTCTGGAGCTACTTGTGTTTCAAAGGACTTAGAGGTGCAAGGAGACAGTGAGGACACTGTAGGAGTGATAGCTGGGTTCTTAGGGATATCCCAAGGGGTGGTGGGGAGCTGGGTTCTTAGGGATATCCCAATGGGTGGTGGGGAGCTGGGTTCTTTGGGATATCCCAAGGGGTGGTGGGNTCCCAAGGGGTGGTGGGGAGGTGGGTTTTGAAGGGAAGGGAACACTAGCATTTTTGCCTTTTTTTCCACTAGAGGGTAGAATCTCCTGCGGTTTGCAGCAGTCACGGGACTGCCGTCTCACAAATCCTCTAGATATCTCCGCATTTGGAAGCTAAATAATCTTGCACTGTTTTCACCTGCTGGATTTGATACTGGGAGTTTGAATGGCAACCGAGTTGTGACTTCACTGAGGGGGACTGTAGCTGCTGTGTGATAATCAAATTTGGTTTGCTTGACACATAATGGGATTATTGATTAGACACCCGCAGCTTGCCATTTCGAATCACATCTCCTCTTCATTTCCAAGGGATGATTGACGTAGCCTGACATGCTCAGCATCATTAAATGGAAACAGTTATTTACAGTGTTGCAGCAGAATTTATCACTAATTCTCAGATCTGACAGAAAAACATCACTTTCTGTGCAAGGCATTTTTATCTTGCCATTAAAAAGTATATCAAATGCTTTCGATAAGAACTGAAGCTGCAATTCCTTCCTAGTCTACATCTAGATAATCTCATCTACAAAACTGAAGCAGAGAGTGGCAAGACATGTGTTAAACACAATTCCTGATCCTCCACTAACTTCTGGTGTATTGTGGCTGCTCCAGATGTGGATCTCAAATCAGAAGAGCGTGCTTATGCTGAATGGCATCTTTGTGAAGTTCTCTTAGGCTTTGCTTTCCCCTACTCCATTAGATACCAGCAGCACCAGCAGCCAGGGGCAGATTTTAGTGGCCAGATAATGTGTGCTGTGTGAATCTTCATTTAGGAATTCATAAGGCATTGCTTCCGTTCAAAGAAGGTGGTATTTGCCAGGAACAGGTTTAATGTGCTTTTATGACCTCCTCCTTTTCTTGAAGAAAAAGGTGCACAGCACCTAAAATTGTCAAGGAGAAGCTGTGATTGCTATCAGCCCAGAGTTGTTGGATTTGTATTTATTTTATCCTGAATCTCAAGCATTTCGCCTTTGAAATCTCCCTCTAATAATCTGAAAGAGCTGAACTGCAATCCTGCTGGACAGAATGATTTTACTTTATAGTAGCCATACATAAAATGTCACTGTTCACCCAGTTCCCTTGCAGATGCTCATGCCATATTTTGCCAGTGGAGCTAAATAGCCTTCCTAGGTAAAGATCTCATTGTGGGGTTTTTGTGACTAGCCTCCTTGACTTTGTGACAGTGCCTCCAGGTATGTGAGACATCACCAGCCCGACACTGCACTCGTCTGGAACCCCTCTGTAATACAGAGTCCTGTTCTGGACTTCATACTTACACAGTGTTGTGAGGTGGGAGGATGTTTGAAGAAAACACATAGTTAAATGGCCTGGAAAAAAATGCATTATACAGCGAGACTCCAGGAGCTCTCCAGGAGCTCTCTGTATTTGTCTCATCAAAGCAGAGATAAATGAGCAACTTCCTCATAGGGTGTAATTACCTCTAAGGGGAACAAAAACATAGATAATTGACAGCTTTGAGTTTGACCCTAGGAAATAAAAGCCAGTAGCTGGAAATGGAAATTTAGAGTGGAAATCAGATAGAAAAGTTTAACCCTGTGGTTAACTGTTGGAGGAATGAAGTTGAAGTTGTGTGAGCCACACAACTACTGAGTATGAAAGTTGGGTGATCCAAATAACTTGTTGTTGCTGTTGTGTATCCTAAGCAGGATATGTAGGATATGTGTGTTGTGTATCCTAAGCAGGATACACATTTCCTCTGAGAACAGGCTGAGGGAGTTGGGTCTGTTCAGCCTGAAGAAGAGAAGGCTCCAGGGAGTCCTTACAGGGGCCTTTTCATACCTAAAGGGGACCTGTGGTGACAGGACAAGGGGCAATGGTGCTAAACTCAGGCAGGGTAGATTTAGACTGGACATTAGGAAGAAGTTCCTTACTACAAGGGTGGTGAGACACTGGAATGGGTTGCCCAGATAAGTTGTGGACACCTCACCCCTGGAAGTGTTTAAGGCCAGGCTGGATGGGGCTCTGAGCAGCCTGGTCCAGTGGAAGGTGTCCCTGCCCATGGCAGGGGGGTTGGGACTGGATGATCTTTAAGGTCCCTTCCAACTCAAGCCATTCTATGATCAGTGTTTTTAAATTCAAATTGAATTTAAATCTAAACTTATATTCATCTAATATAAACTTATATCCTTCTATTCTATTCTAAAAATTTATATTCTCCTAATAGAGGTTTAAGTCTTTGAGCTGTATACTCTCAAAGAGGGGGCCAAGAGGTTTCAAGAGCTCAGCTGCTGTTTTGTCAGGCAGATGATGTGCATGTGATAATCCTGCTTGTAAGGCATCCTCCCTCTCGAGCTTCTCAAAGGGGTGAGGGCTGCACTTTCAAAAACATGGTCTCAACTGTGGGATTTCAGATTCTGAAATATTGAGGCCATGGAAGTGAAGAGCAAATTAATTTCTCTGTTTCCATGCCTTAGCATGGTAATGGGTCCAGAGCAAACCAGCCCCTGAGTTCCTGTCTCAGTTCCTGGCTGGTTTTGTGTCCTGCCTGGAACCCCCACAGCTGTCTTTCCATCATGGCTGAGATTTAGGCTGCTTACAAATCCCACCTGCCTGAGCAGAACGCAACCTGAAGGCTAAGCCCAGTCCCACAGCACATCTGCAGCCCCCCTAAGCAATGGATACCTTGCTTGGCGTACTTCATGAGCTCAGCTGCAATCATTTCCTATAGGGTGAGCTGCTTCCATGTTTCCTCTGCTGTACAGCAGCTGAAAGGGACTGGTAGGCATCTTCTCCTTGGTTCCCTTTCCTTTGCCCTACATGTTTGGGGATTTTCTTTTGGATGAAAAGGGGACCTTTCTGCCTTTGGTCTGGGTTTATCAGCAGCCACATGTAAGGCTCAGCTAAATTTGTATTTTGCATTTGTTCCCAAACTGTAGCTTCACTTACCTTTTAAAAAAACAAAGCTTTTCTTTATTGAACAGGCTTCCTACCTTCCATGTAGTGTAAACCCACAGTGGGGCCAGGGATATGCAGTGGGATCCAGGCGTTCTCTTGGCTAAGCAACACAAACGTCTCCTTTAGGTTGTCCTGTTCTTCTGATGCTGCCTTAGGATCCAAGTCAAACAAGAATCAGAACCAAGGCAGATGGGCTCACTGTGCTCACTTGGTAATTATCCCTTCTTTGTGAATCCAAAAACTCCACAGGATGATTACAATACCCTACCAGTATTTATGTTAACTGTCAATTTTTAATCCCTTTGCATCCCTTTTTTAGTTAATACAGAGTGTGAGAAAATCTCCTGTACAAACCTCGGGCTCAATTCTAAATCTTCTCTAAGAAGAAACACCTGCATAATTTGTGGCAAACCCTGAACATTGTGTGACAAAGATGAAATAGTGATTTTTGTTTAGAACAGAAATTCCCACCTCACCTGAAGTGTGATATGAGTTAAAGGGAAAGCTCTGAAATTTCGGGAAGCAAATTGAATGTGTTACTGAAGTCAAACCCTCGGTTTATTTTTAAGGAAACAGGGAAGATTTCAATCCTCTGAACAATGAATTCTGGTTCTAAATAATTTGGAGCCATTTTCTTCTCTTCTTATATAGATGAGCTTGTTCTGTCAACTGATTTAAAATGTTCACCTGATTCCCTCAAGGAAAAAAAAAATAGCATCTTAAAATTTCCACGTATGTTTTAAAAGGAGCAGAGAAAAGGATTTCTTTGTGACAACTGAAATCGCCAATTTCACAGCCTTTTAGTTTTTGAAAATATTGAGAGAAAAATGTCCAGTCTGGGGCAACGGGAGGGCTGGGAAGAGTCAAGGGAGAGGTTTGCTACAGTTCCAGTGCAGTGTGAATTCCAGTGTCAAGTGGCCTTACCTGTGGTGTTGGTAAGAGAGAAGTTTCATCTCCATCATATTTGACACAAGGTGGACCTTATTTTCTTCTGCTGGGGCAGTGCACCTCTAGTGTGGGGTCTGTGCTCTGAGGACAACAGATGGATCTACAGCTGACTCCGTGCCCCAACCTCCTCCCTCGCCCTTCCAGTGGCCTGCAGCGGGGCCAGCTCCAGAGACCTGCTGAATTTCTAGGTGAATGTTGACCCGGCCGTGTCCTGTGCTGCCAGAGCCTCTCTTCATGCTGCACAACTGGAGTGCAGAATGGAGTCTGCTGGAAAATCAATGTCTGCATGTCAAATGAAGTTTGTTTTCTTCCCCACGTGTGTCACTTTACTATCTCCAGAGAGTTTTGTCTGCCATTGTATTGGCCAGTCACCGTATCTTAGGTGCTTTTCTCTGCTGTTCTCAGGCAGTCCTCACCTCTTACACT
This sequence comes from Chloroceryle aenea, assembly GCA_013399075.1. NCBI lineage: Eukaryota > Metazoa > Chordata > Aves > Coraciiformes > Cerylidae > Chloroceryle > Chloroceryle aenea. Next base: position 41,355 of record VWZY01010921.1, read on the forward strand.
GTCCTGAGTAACGTGGTGCCATCACTGGAGACTAAAGGAGTTGCTCCTACATGAGAAAGAACTTGGCCCAGTGTCATTACAAGGAGAATAACCTAAGAGGATAAAAAGGCAGAACCCAGCAGAGTTGCACTGGGGTCAGTTTGGCATCAAGCCGTCCTCGGAGGAGGCTGCTCTCAGGCTGGACCTTACACAACTGCCTGGCCAAACAGGGACCTGTGATGTGTCACCATCCCTTGGCTTCCCGGACCAGTCTTTTCTCATCCCTTTCTTCTTATCCTCAGAAACAAGGTCGCTGCATGTTGTACAAAGTGAAAGGTGCCCTTTTGAATGACTTCTGAATGATTTAGGTTAAACCCAAATGCCATCCCAGCCAGCCTGCTCTCGCTGCGTGGCTTTTGCAATTGCTCCCAGCAGGGAATCATAAAATGTGAGGACAGGGTGTGCTCATCAATTCTTGTATATTTAGAGAGAGCTCTCCCAGCTTTTTTCATAACATTTTAGTTGCAGTAAATAACATGCAGGCCAAGGTGTTGTGGTTTAACCCCAGCCAGCGACTAAGAACCACAACGCTGCTCGTTCCCCCCTGGTGTGACGGGGGAGAGAATCAATCAGTAGAGTAAAAGGGAATTAACTTGTAAATTAAGATAAATGCAGTTTAATAGGTAAAGCAAAAACCATGTGCACGACCAAAGCAAAACAAGGAAATCATTCACCACTTCCCATCAGCAGGGGTGTGCAGCCATCTCCAGGAAAGCAGAGCTCCATCACCTGCAACACTTACTTGGGAAGACAAAACACCATCACTCCAAGAATCTCCTCCTTCTTCCCTCAGCTTTATATGCTGAGCATGACATCATAGGGTGTAGAATCTCCCTTTGGACACTTGGGTCAGCTGTCCTGGCTGTGTCTCCTCCCAGCTCCTCGTGCTGGTGGGGTGGTGTGAGGAGCAGAAAAAGCCTCGGCTGTGG
>VWZY01010921.1:43742-74463 GCA_013399075.1 Chloroceryle aenea
TTAGGTGGTAACTGGCAGGCTGTGGCTTTTCCAGTGGGGTCTGGGGCCCTGGGTGACACCCAGGGGTGCAGTCTGCGCGCAAGCCGGGAAGTGGTGTCCCAGGAGTGAGCCCAAGGAAGCAGGGAGATGAGGTTCTGCTGAAGTAGAGAAGAGGTGACTCCCCAGTGCACGTGGCTTTCCTAAATGCATTTGGGGTGGGCTTGTCAGGGCAGGAGAAGGGAGCTCAGGCCAGTGTTGTCCTGGGCTTGCAGAACACCACCATGTTACTGTCCACACAAACTGCAGGGCTTCACTGAGCCCTTCAGCTTCCCTGGGAGCACAGCCATGACCTAACCAAATTAAACACCAAGTCTGGCAGTGACATGTGCCTGGAGGAGCTGTAACTGGAGGAGAACTGCTGGTACTTCCAGCAGCCTGGAACTAAGAGACCACTGGAAGCTAAGAAGGGAGCTCAGGCCGGCATAGTCTTGCAGATTTCAGACCACAGCCAGGCCTTTTAATGAATTCACCAAGGCCAATCTGAGCAGTATTTATAACAAAATTTCCACGGGTGCCCTCTAAAATCACCTGGGAAGGTGCAGAGTATGGAAACCCGAGTTTCATTTGTGAAGCAGCTCACTCTGAGGTGCTGGAGTGGGCAGGGGCCCTTTCCCCTGTGTGCACATGCCCAGAGAGGTGCCCTGCAGCTGGCTCCAGTTAGTGGGAGGCCAGGCAAAGCTTGTTAGGGGTAATGAGGAGGTAACACCCCAGGGCCTGGCACTGGGAACAGGCCCTATCTCTTCCCTAAGGGAGGCTGTGTGGGGAGCAGAGCCCTCCTGCTTCATCCCGGGAAAAGCAGCCGCAGCCAGGTAAGGGACATGGCTTTGGAGTTGCTTTTTGCTGCTCTTGTTACTATTATACTTTAGTTTCTGTGTGAAGCTTAACTAATCTGTGGCTTTTAAGACTGGGTGGATGGTGACTTGGTGCTGGTAGTGAGTTTTTTATTAGGGGCCCTGGCATAAAAGGGGATTTGCCTTTTTTCGGTTGTTTTGTTTTCTGTGAAAGGCAAATTTTGCTTTGAATTTGTGACTTTGACTTGGAAATGACTTCTTGATATCTAAGATGAAGTTTGTTTATGAACTGGCTCCAGCCTGGGGATGGAGCTGGCTGGTCCTGAGTACAGGTGTAGTAGCTGCTTTCACCTTGGAGCAGGGATGGCAATGAGAGACCAGGGCAAGAGCCATGCTTTGTGTCCCCAGTGCCCAACTGTGCCTGCTGTTGGTGTATCATGGGGAGCTCCCTTCCGAGTAAATGTAGGGAAAAGCCATTAAGTGTTAAATCAGACCTCTGAGCAAAATTCAGCTATGCTTTATACTTTGCTCCACTTCTGTGTAATTGATGAGGGCTGACTAAATGGTTAATGAACTTTAGATAAACTGGCTTGACATAAGTTGCCTGAAATCGTGGTTTATATTCAAATATACTGTATCTGCTTTGCAAGTGGTGTGCTTGTAATGTTTACTCCATTTATTGAACCTTTTTGAATGCATTTTTAATGGGAGTCCTGGCACAAAAGGGGATTCACCTCTTTGTTTCTTTTCTGGGGAAGGCAAATTTTGCTTAAAATTTGTTGCTTTGGTTTTGAAAATGATTTCTTAATGTCTAAGATGAATCTTCTCAATGAAGTAGTGTGCATTTTAGTCATAAAAACCTGTGAATTTGTAACTTGAGTGTGTACTGAGCAACCTTTAAGTTATTCTAAGTGTACTCTCCTTTGGAGGACAAGGAGCTGCCTCGAAGAGCATGGCTGTGCAGGTGGAGACTCCTCAGCTCAGTTTTGTATTTTGGGCTTGTGGGAGCTGTCTGGCTGGTTGGATTCTTTCTCCCACTGCCTCAAAGGAAGCCCCCTTTCCTCTAGCCTTTGGGAAGGTAGGAACCTGCTGGGCTCTGCAAGAGGTTTGTGCAAGCCTGGTCCTGGAGAAGGCTTTGCAGGGCAGGTACCCTGAGAACTGGAGCTAGAGGATGGCTTTCTGAGAACATGAGGCACTAAGCTGCTAGGGATGCTGGGCCTGCCTGCAGCTGAAGCTTTAGGTACAAGTGAAATTTTGGAGGGAATGTGTGTTTGCAGATTTCAGACCCGTTCTGCTTTAGCCAGCAGTTGATACAGAACTCTGCACTTAAGGACTGGGAGGTGTGCTTTGGGGCTTTCAGATTACATGTAACCATCCAAGTCACTTAGCTGGGCTTGCCTTCTACCATTTGTCCTGAAAGATGATTTGACACTTGGCACACTCTAAAGTTTTAGTCAGCTCTCTCAGGCTGTTTAAAATAAAGCTTTTTTTCCTGAGCCTGGAATTTCAGCCTAGAATCATAAAATTTATGAGTATAAAGAGTGAAAGACCTCTAATTCCTGCACCTCTGTGCCTTCATGATTGCTTGTGCCCCAGAAAACCAAGGTGGTTTGTGCTTGTAAGTAACAGTCTTACCCAGAGAGACACAGGGAACTGGAAGTACAGCTGCTGTGCTCCCCTTTGGGTTTTCCCACTCCTCTCAAAATTAACCAAACCTAGATGCTTCTTCAGATTTCTTCCTGCTCTTTATCCTGGCTGCTCTTACTGCTGACACCTTGTACACGTTGTTGAATATTTGGCTTTACCACTGAACCCAGAGTGCTAAACTGTGTGGAGCCAGTGCCCTGAAGGCAGCCACAGTTACAGAGAGGGGAGAGAGGCTTGCCAGGGGTACAGAGAGCACGTTTGGGTTCTGCCTGGAGGCACCTCGGGTCGCTGGCACCTAAATGTGAGGGACAATGTCACCTCTTCCTTAAAAAAAAAGCCCAGAAATCCTTCCCCCCCCCACTTCTTGCTTTAGACAACTCAAGTGTGCTTTTCTGCCAACATGGTTTTGTTCTCATAAATAACAGTATAAAGCAGAAAGGCTTAGGCAAGCTTAAAGAGAGCTGTTCCTTTCTGCAGCAGTTATTTTATATGCACGGCCATAAACATGCACATGCAGAAAGGCAACTGAGCAGTGCCCCTCTAAGAGAGGGAGTGTGGGAATGAAGCCATCTTCAAACTCCGGCATGGGACATGCTTACCCTGCAGTCCTGTCCTGGAAAGTGCCAGGATACAGACAGCAAAGGCTGGATACAGATGGGAATTTCTGCTGTGCTTTATTGGTGTCTGGCCATCAGGGGTGTGCCTGGCTGTACAGATGCCATGAGACATGTCCTGACATGCTAGATGACACGTGTTTTGCACCAAGGTGGATTTATTTCACCCACTCTCTGCACTGGGGACTTCAGAAAAGCCATTTATGATTCCCTCATCCCTGTGGATACATAAGGGCTTTCCTTCCAAAGGAAGCCAAGGCAGGAGGGACAGGGGACACTTGGAGTGAAGGTGTGCCCTGCAGACAAGGTACCCCATGTGCCACATGTGCCCATCGTGTAGACAGAGCCAGCTAATGTGTGGCACTTGGTTCCCTTTTATCTGCTGTTGAGTTGCTGTGTTCTCCTGTAATGCTGAAAGACAGATCAGTGTAGAGTTGGGATAGATGAGCCTTGCCTTCCCTTCTCCTGTACTCCGAGCCTCTAGACAACAGGGAAGAAAGAGAAGACGAATTGGCGGTGACAGGCAAATACCAAACCTTGGCAAGGACTGAAGTGGATGAGACAGCAGCTGCGTTCTCTGCGATTGTTCCCACTGCCCTCTGTGGACACATCAAATCAGACAAAGCTCCCCAGCAGTGAGAGCTTGCTGTACTTGGTTCGCTTCGGGCAGCCTTACAGTAATAGCTGTTACGTGTGCTTCGTGCAGCGTTGCAGATTCCCAGCTCACACCCCTCATCAACGTGGCACCTTGTGATGAGATAATAATAAAAAGATTTTGGGTTACTGCAAACAGTTAAAGGTAAGGGGTTAGAAAAATGGGTGAAGTCTCTGATCAGATGTAGTGAGTATTTATTTACTCTTCCAGATGGCATCTGTAAGGCACAGGATGTTAGTATGATTAATATCTTAAATTGAATAACAAAATAAGCACGAGCTAGTTTACAGCTGCTTTAATATCTGACTTGTGAAATGTTTGCCAGTTAGTAGCAAATAACTGCTCTAATTGGGACCAAGTTGTTGGTAATGATGGAACTCTTTTTATAACTCCGTTGAAGGAAGCGCGTAGGAACCGGTGTCTTAGCTGATGAATATTCATGAATTGCCAATTAACTAGTTGTTACCTGATAGAAATTATTTACAGCTGGGGCTGCAGTATGGTTTTGTGAATAAGAACATCTTGGTGGCAGGTCCAGAAAGATCTGAACAAGCAGCTGCTTTTATCCCATTGGCTTCAGTGGGACTAATAGCTGAGGCTTCTCGAGTACAGTCCTCGTGTGCTCTGGGGTTTTTGTTCATGCCAACTGCAGGACTTCACTAGCTTCACTGAGTCCTGTGGCTTCCTGGGAGCACAGACATGACCTGACCAAATTAAACACCAAGTCTGGCAGTGACATGTGCCTGGAGGAGCTGTAAGTGGAGGGACACTGGTGGCACTTCCCTGGGATGTGGTTTGTAGCAGCCTGGAACTAAGAGGCTGTTAGAAGCCAAGGTGGAATTCTCATCTCATGGTTTTTAATGCCTTGGTCTTCTATAAAACTCTTTAATTGCTCTTTGAACCTGTGTAAAACTCTGGTATTCACATAATCCTGTCCTAACAGCCTTTACATTTTGTGACTATGCAGTGCGTGGAAAACTGTTGCCTTTCCTTTGCTTTGATCTTACAGGATCCCAGAACTCACAACCTGATGATGTGACTTGATGCTTTTTAGGCTTTCTTTTATTAAAAAAAAAATCAATATTAATTTAATTCATTTTTAATACCATTTTTTAATTTTAAATCTACATTGTATCATTCCTCTCCCTGATTGTTTTCTAGGCTGAAAAGCTCTAGGTGGTCTGGTTGTTCCTGGTATTGAAGGCACATGGTATCTCTGCTCACCCTTCTCTTTCTAGTCCTACCAGGGTATTTTTGGAGACCTGGGAAGAGGCCAAACCTGCAGACAGCATATGAAAGTCAGGGTCACTTTGGATTTATAAAGACATTTTGTGTTTTGTTCTCTGGCTTTTCTCATCTAGTAATTTCTAGCATTTTGGCTGCCTCTCTGCCCGCCGCTCTTACTGATTGAGGGTTTTCATAGAACGCTCTCTTTTAATTCTGAAATTACTTTCCTGAGAGTTTGTTCAGACCCTATTGTTGTGAAGATGAAGTTAGGATTGCTTTTTGTTAGGTGCATCACTTTACATTTCTTCTACCTTAACTTCATCTACCATTTTTATTGCCCATTTACTCAGTATCGTGCAATCTTTCTGCAGTTCTTTGCAGTAAGCTCTTGGCATTTATATTTACCTTTTTTTTCTTCCTGAGCAGCTCAGACTCCTTCACCCTTGTGTTTCCATCTGTTTCTTGGTCTGTTTAAAAAATGTGCAACAGCCCATTGCTGTGTGCTTGCCCCTCGCCCCCTGTCCTGGGACAGATTGTCACTTGCCACCGTGAGGTAGCACGCTCGTTTTGGAGTGGCCAGGCCACCTCACAGGGCAGGAGGGATGACCCCTGCTGGTGTGTTCTGCTGTGGTCAGGCTGGTTTTGAAGTATGGCTGGCTGGCTCCATGCCTCACAGCTGGGATGGTCAGGAAAGGGAAGATGGGCTGGCTGGTAATCCGGCATCTCAGCAAGTGTTCTGGTGTGGATTGTCATAGCGGGCCGTACACGTGGGGATGGGCCCAGATCCTGGTCTGGAAGCCTGTGGTGAAATCTGTAGTTGTGTGTGGTCTCCTCAGCTGGCAGGGAGGCAGCTCTAACTCCATCTGGGGTCTCCTTTGCATCAGCTCTAGCTCTAAGCTGGGAAGAAAATGGTGAGAGCCCAGCCCTTCAAGGCTCTCCACCTTTAGGTTAAATGAGTGCTACCTAGCAAGTGCTTGTGGAGAGAGTTCACCTTGCTGGCAGTTTGTCGTGGGCAGTACAGTGTCTCAGTACCGTGTAAGTGGGGGGAGAGCTGGGAATGGCATAGGCACTGAGATGGGGATTTCTCTGCGAGTGGGTGTTGGTTGGCTGAGTCTGCTTTGCTCTGCCCCACTGAATCTGCCAGGGTTGCTTCCTAGGCCAGATGTTTTACTGGCTAGATTTTCATCCTGGTGGGTTAAACATCTGTTTAAAATATGGTGACAAAAAGAACACACTAGTGGACCTGTGAGATGTTAAAAGCCACATGGGCTGTTCCTAAATATACTTAGCTGTATGTTTATTTTGTCCTCACTGTACAATTTGGGGTGATCCAGTTTGGGGTGCTGGCTTAATTTTCTGGATTCGCTCAAGGTGTGTGTTTGAAAAACTGGAATCATGTCTTTCCCTGTGCACCTCTGTTAATAAGTTGTTTTAATCAGTTATCCTCTTATTTCAGGCTTCATCTTGTAGATAAGAAGAGACAACAAGAAGGTCAAGTTAGAGGAAAAACTCTAGGTGACAGTAGCAAGCGGAAACACAGGAAGCTCCACCTCAGCAGGAGGAGCAACTTCTTCCCTGTGAGGGTGACAGAGCCTGGCAGAGGCTGCCCAGGGAGGCTGTGGAGTCTCCTTCTCTGGAGACTTTCCAACCCCCCTGGATCTGTTCCTGTGTGGGCTGCCCTGGGTGACCCTGCTCTGGCAGGGGGGTTGGACACGGTCTCCAGAGGTCCATTCTGTGATCTGGAATGGCTTAAAGCTGGGAGAGGGAATGGTTAGAAGCTGCTGTGCTTGATCTTGGGGCTCAGGCTTCGTTCATTCCAAGTGTACGTGCAGGTCCCTGTAGAGCTGCACCCTGCCATGCAAGCCGTGACCTGTTCCAGATGCTGAAAGAAAGGGAGGAGTTGCTGCACCTGAACACGGGTAGCAACACACAGCTTGCTGGGGGGGTAAAGGGTGTTGCATTGCCTGGCCTTAGTGAAACCAGGCACCACATGAAGCTCTGCTCTGTCACTCTCAGTACTGCTACTTAGTTTGTGCAGAGCTCCTTCCCTCTCTAGGTAGCCTGTTTCCAGTACTGGGGCTGTTCAGGTTGGAGGGAGCAGCCTTAATGAGGCATCCCCAAGCTCTCAGGGTCAGAAGGTACATGCAGTGCTCCCACGGGTCTGTAATGAATTCTTGATCTGATAAGTGCCAGTACATTTTTGTATGCACTAATGATTCCTACAACATCTTCCCTTACCTGAGCCTTCAGCTCCAGACCTTGCTCTCCTTGAGCAGTGTTTGCAGAAGGCAGGCAGCTGTAGTTCTGTGAAATATGCCTGCTCTCCAGCAATGGCAAAGCCAAGGCTGTGTGTAAGCAATCACAGAATCCTGCCTGGGATTTTGGAGATGGTCGTTCTGAGTGCCTTCCTTTGGGACCCCGTGGTGCAATCTGGTGTCCTCATGTTCCAAAGCAACAGGGACAGGATGAGAATCCGAACAGCGTTGAAGGCTTTTGCTGGTTACTTTATATTGGCATCAAGCTCCAGTGCACCTCGCTCCACTTGTGGATTACTCCCTTCCAAACTATTTCTTATTGTCTGGTGCATTGGAGGGTCAGTCCTTTAGTTTTTCAAGTTAATTTAAAAGTTTATGAGAAGGAAATCAAGTAAGTGAAGAGGGAAGGAAATAGGATGGTGACATTTTGAACTGCTGATTAACTCTGCAGAAATACAGTGGGCCAGTTGACATTTTCTTGCAGTGCTATCTGGGAGACCTGCCAGTATGGAATTATATTAGTCAGTCAGTGAACTGACAAGATACATGGTCTGGTGTTTGCTGGAGAGAACAAGATTTAGATTGGAATTAGGTAATAAAAGCTGCTATCTGCAATGTGAATCAAAAGATAGGTGGAAGTTCGTTATTAAACACCAAATAGCCTTCTACCAACTAATAGATAAATGATCCTCTTAAGCTTCAAAGAAGAGATGAGGCCGTTAGGAGTATTCCCAGTTTTCTAGGAATCAAACAATTAACAACATCTGGTTTTAAGAATCTGACCCTGGAAAGATCACAAATGCTGGAGTAACAGAGGTATTGGGTGTGTATGGAGAACAAAAGAATCTGATCCTCCCCTAGTTAGAAATGAGTATTTCTGTGACAGTGCCATCAGAGACTATAAAAATCCTAGAAGCATAAAGTAAAAATGATAGGATCTGGAAATAATAGATCCTGGAGGGCCATCAAACTTCTCAGCAGTTTTGCATAGCACACAAAGAACCAAGTGATCCAAATACCGACCCAGTGCAAGTGCTAAATGAGAAGAATTGCTAGGGAAAAATAGGTTCTTGGTGAGATTGTGTCCTCCTTAGAGGAATAAAAATCACCATGCAACTTCAAACCATGAGCTGAAATTGCAGTGAGAGTTCAGGGAGGTGCAGATTGGCAGGGAGTGAGCAAGTGTCTGAAATCTCTGGCTCTTCTGCAGTTCCCCTTCCAAAGCTCAGCACCAGAAGGATGCTATTTCAAGTAATTTTTAATTTACCTTGCGAAACAGTCTCATAGTTTCTTTTCCCAGCTGTGAGTATATTGTGTTTTCAAACAGGTATTTCAAATCTCTCGGAGGCCAGATAGTCAGAAATGGGAAAAGCTGCTGTTGCTGAGGCTTAGACTGCCTTGCATCTCTCTGAAAAGCAAACCACTCCAAAAGGCACTGTGGAGAATGAGAGCTGTGAGTACAGTCTGGCAGGCTGCTGGTGTTCAATACTCCTTAGGCAACAGGGGCTCTTGGGTTTGAGTGCTCTGGCTTCCTGTAAAGAGAATTTTCCGAAGGGATTCTCACATTGGAAACTGATAGAAAACATAACAAGTAAGTTGGAGAAATGGCAGCTTAGAATGGCAAATAGCTAGGGGCGGGCTGCTGTGCACATGGGCTGGAAAGTGGGGTTTGTTACCAGGGATGGTTTGAACAGCTGTGGTGGTTCCTCTCCTCTGTCGCTGCTTTTCATGGAATACTCTGACTTTTCTCTCTATTCTGAGATAAATGTTTCAGGTTTTGGCTTTAAGAAAGGAGTTTTTGATACTTCTAGCTGTGGATAAAATATTGTTTCATGTGAAAGTGTCCTGGATTTAACACAGAACAGCAATTTGTGTTCTTTTGTATTTCTTGGGGAAAACAATTACAACTGTAGGAGTATGTAGTTCCTGATGGCTAGTGAGACATGATTAGGGGAGCTTTAGACTGGAGAGTGGGGAAAAACTGTCCCAGGAGGAGCAGCCAGGCCCTGGACCAGGCTGCCCAGGGAGGGGGGCGAGTCACCATCTCTGGCGGGGTTTAAGGCTTCTTTAGATGTGGTGCTGGGGGACATGGTTTAGGGGTGGGCTGTGCAGAGCAGGGTTAATGGTTGGACTCGATGATCCCAAGGGCCTTTTCCAGCCTGAAGGATTCTGTGATACTATAATAATTGCAGAACATCCAAGGTTGGCATGGACTCCTAGGGTTTGCCCAGTTGGGTTTTGTACATCTCCAGGAACCCAGACTCCCCAATGTCTCTGCACAGCCGGTTCCAGTGTTTGGTGACCCTAACAATAAAAAAATTAAAAACCCAACTTCTTTTTTACTGGGATCTCCTCTATTCCCATTTGTGTCCATTGCATCTTGTATTGTCACTAGGTACAAGCGAGCAGAGTCTGGCTGTGTTTTATTTAGCAGGTGCAGTCAGGTACACACGTGTCCCCTAAGCTTTCTCTTCTCCACACTAAGCAATCCCAGCTCTCTCAGCATATTCCAGGTGCTCCAGTTCCCGAATCATCTCTGTGGCCCTTGGCTGGACATTTTCCAGGATGTTTGTATCTGTTTGGGTACTAAACCCAGGCTCGTCAGATCCTCGAATGTCAAAACTGGAATTTGGGGAAATAAACTCATAAATCACTATAAATGAGTAAATTGGTAAATGAGTAAATCCTTGTAAATCACTGCCTTCTCTAAATCCCCCTCCACAGATGGAAATCTGCCTTTTCAGTAATAACCTGAGTAAAAACCTGATTAGCTTCTCAAGGCAGGGAGAAGGGATAGAAAAAGCATAAATAAACCCCCCAAAGCTGACCTGAAACTGTATTTTAATGAATGTGTTACCTTCATTATCAGTTATTGCAGAGCTGAAGGAATGGCAGAGAATCCTGCCTTCGATATTTTCTGAATCTTAAAAATCAAACTGCCTGCTAATAACTGCTAGAGCTAAATAGCTGCCAATATGTTCCCTTGAAGAAACTGATACTGCTCCCTGGGCACTGTGGTCATGGTGAAAGAGTGGAACTGAAGATTGCATTCTGAAAAGTGTGCAGCTTCCAGTGATTGCTGTAAGTACTGGCAGCTCAGAAAAGGCAGCATTTTGGAGGCATGGAGAGGAGACCTCAGCTTTATAGAGAATCTATTCTGTATGACTTCTTTATTTGAAAAGAAAAAAAAAAGCTGGCAGTGTTTTCACATGGACTAAACAATATAAGCAAAATACAAATATTTGGGTATTTTTTGAACACCCAATTCTTTGTGTTTCTCCGGGAGCTGAAGGGAAGTCAAGAAGTGCTGTTAGGACAGAGATGCTGGCAGACATGGCAGGGTCTCCAGTGGGGAGCCAGCATGGGAACTGCAGCTGAATGGAGAATACTCTTGGTCCTGGCATGAAAAGAATCATGTAATGTGTGATTCTGAGAGGCTTGCTTTGTGAAGAGTGAGGAAAAGCAATGAAGACCCAAGAGAACCTTATCTTTGAGGTGTGTCTTAGGAAAGATTTGCACCTTTCCAAGCTGCAAAATCAGTTACAGTTGCCAGGGCTGGAGAAATCCCTGTGTGGTAGCTCAGGGTGGGACTCCTGTTGTTGCTGCTGAGATACTGCCACCTTAACAGCACACTGAGGGGGGTTTGCCCTTGAAGTACCCCAATACCCATGAATCAATGTTTTGAAATCCCCCTGTAAAATGTGATCCAGCAGTGAGGTCAGGTTTCCTGAGATACGCAGCTCCCTCTTTGGCAAGGTGCCTTCCCTTCCTTCACCCCAAAACGTTCAATGGTTTGAGTCATCAGGTTTTTTTCTTGCCTTCATCCGCTCACACAATACACAGAATCAGGTGCTCAGACTTCTGACCCACCAAGAGAACCAAGACAGTGTGTGGGCCCTTCCACCCAGGCTGCACAATGTGCCCAGAAAGGTTCTTGAGGGGGCAGAAACAGTTGGGGGACACATAACGTGGGTTGAGCTGGTTGACTGGAGAGGAGCCAGCTGGAGCCCAGGAGGAGCAGGCTCTGCTGGTAGTGTTTGCTGACAGCTTGATGGCAGCACGAAGAGGGGGTTGCTAGACCTGAGGTACCAATATTTCGAGGATGGGCATGACATTAATTTAGTTGGATAAAATAGGTCTTTAGCAAAAGGATTGGCTCTAATCTATTGCTTTAAAAAAACCCTACTAAACCAAAAACCCAAACCAAACAAAACCCACAAAAACCCAAACCCTCAGGGTAGAGCTCTCAGTTTTTATGTTGAATCCCCCCTTTGACAGAAGTTTCAGGTGCTTATGTTCCTTGAGTACACTTCCATGGCTTGCAGGCTGTTAAGGGCAGGAAGGCCAAGAGCTAATGGTGAAAGCAGGGACTGGTGTGATTCAGTCTTGGGTTCTTTTTTTTTCCCCATGAAATGAAAAGTCTGGTGCCCTGAGTAGAGGAACAACCAAACAACAGCAGATAGAATCAAATGGTGGGGATGTCAAAGACCCAAGACTTCCATTTTCTTCCCCCCCCAGAGTATTCAGACTAAAAAGAAGTGACACTAGAATTTTCTCCAAGCTTTTTTGTTTTGGTTTGGGGTCTTTCTGTACTTCTCCAGACTGGTTCTGCTCACTCCCCCTACCACACAGGCATGTTAGGAAGATGTTAGTCCTGTTTGTAAGACCATTTTCCTTCAAAATTCTAGGCTTTCTGTAACACAGAGACTTGGTAGTTATGCCACACTCAAGAAAAGCCTCATGTTCTGCATTTTCAGTCAGTCATAGGAAACTATTTTCACTATCAGCACTGTACAGGAAATTAAGTAGTATAAAAATATTTGGAACATTTTGGACGTGTATTGAAACATTTCTTTTTCTTTCATCACCTTCTTTAATGAAGTGGCTTTTGCATGTTTCAAGAAGGTTTTCTTTGAGCAAAGTTTTATGGTACATTGGTCATTCTTTTTCATTTTGACACTGAAATTTCTGTCCCCTGCTGCCTGAATTAGCCAGAGGTAGTGAGGTAGAGTTCACAGTGGTGGGGACAGGGTCTCTGGCCAGGCCCAGTGAGTGCAGGGGGGCATCCTGATGCCCTAGTTATGAGCATCAGAACTTGTTTTTATGGCATGAGCATCAGAACTTGTGTTACTGCATTTGTTAAATATACCTGCAAGTCCTTCGTGGAGATCACCTCCCTTTTTCTCCGAGGACTTCCCTTCCACCCCTTATTGCAGGTATATGCAGCGGGCTTTGAAGTAGTAAGAGGATGTGAAATTGAGAAGTGTGTTTTGATTTCCTTTGGTCAACCAGTCACACTGGAGATTTGGCTTTAATGATGTGTTTCTTTTAACATTCCTCCAAACAAAGTAACTTTCTACCTTGTGAAGGTGCGTGTACCAAACCATTTCTTTCCTGGGAGCCTCATTTGCCATCTGAGCCAATAACCAGATCTTAGGTAATCATTTTGTAGCTCTAGGAAAGCTAAATCAAAGTCATCATGGGTGATTCATAGAGGGAATATTTCCCTTCTGTTTAGATACGGGGAGCTGATTTCTGATTAGCTGGCAGGTCTTGAGTTTGGATGTTAGGAAGCAATCGTTCAGGTCCAAAGTAGGGCAGTTGCTGATCATTACAGTTGGAATTAAAATGCAAGTGTGTATTAAAGTTAATGTTCTAACTCGGAGCACAGGACACAGTAATGGAGACATAAATGTGCTGAGGGTCAGGGTGTAACAGAACTCAGCTTCTTCTTAAGTGTCTGCTGGATGGAGGTAACTCTTACTGGATGCAGCCTGGGTGTGCAGCCACCCAGAAGGGAATTCTGCAGAAAAGTGTAGGTGTGGAAAATGGAGAATTTCCTGAAATGCTGTGAGTTAATTAACTGCAGATGTATCTATTGTTTTCCTCTTGTGGAACTGCAGGTGGATTACAAAAAGTCAAATGCTAAAGCTTCCTGAGGAGGGTGAGGGCAGTGGTGATGCTCAGATCATATGCATTTGCTGCTCAGAAACTGCGTGTACATTCTGTCGTGTGCTGGGGTTGATTTTTAAGACGTGTGATGGAGCTTTGAGCTGTGCTCTGCTGGTACTAGCCATGGAGTGAGCTGAGCTGCTTTGTAGGAGATGTCTCTTGCTGCTTTTGCACCCTGGTGCCCAGCAGCTCTGCCGTAAGAGATGGCAGAGCATCTGCTGGAGCAGAGCAGCTGACACCAGGGTGTTCTGTCGCCAAGCAGAGAGGGTCTCCAAATCTCACTTGCTCAGAAGTAAAGAGAGGTCAGTGGAATGATTCAGTACGGCTGAAATGGGAATGAAGTTCCCCAGTTATCTTACATAGGCAGAATCTTTCCAGCTCCAAAGAGCAACGTCTCTGACTTCTACCCCATCCTGTGGTGGCAAGTGGAGAAGGAAGAACAGAACACACTTCTGTGTTATTGTAGTGCTGCTCTACAGAGTGTTGAACAGTCTCTTGTCTCAGCATCTGGAAAGACTTTGGCTGCCAGGGAGTACGTTTAGTAGTAGTTTGGCTCTCGATGAGAAGACACCTCTAGGTGGAAACGAATAATCTGGCTTTCCACTGGGACGTGGCAGTGCAATCCAATTGCTGGACTTTAAAATATTGAGTGTTTTAAATACATTTGACTTTTTGTTGCCTCAGACAGGCGAACCATGAACGATGTGTTGCCACAGCAACAGGAGTCCAGTGCTTTTTGGGATTCAGCTGACAATGTTTTGAATACTATTTTCAGCTAAGTGCATGTAAAATAAATGCAGTTTGGAGAAGCTGTAATAACTACTTTAAATGCACTTATGCCCAAAGAGAAATTTTTTATACATATGTATTCCTTTAAACTGATCCAAGGAGTTAAGGAAATGGTTTTAAAATGCTCATTACCAACATACCTAGGCTATTTCAATGGTTAAAATGTATCAAAATACTCTCTTGGCAGTACCCAGTTTTATTTATTCTTTGCCTAATATCACGTACTTAAAGTAGTCTTCATTTTTAACTATGGATAAAAAGTACAAAAAGACCCCAACTGTTAAACATCTTCCATGACAAGTACTCCAAGTGCTTTCGGCACGTCGCTTCAGTCACTGGGAAGAGAATGACTTGGGAGCCCTTTGCCTGGTGGGATTTGGCACCCGTGTCCACCATGGAAGCAAATGAGGTCAACATCACAACATCCTCACTTCTAAACGCACTGTTTATTTCACCATATTAGGTCACTGATGATCTCCCTCATGTTTTTCCCACCTACAGCCTGTTACAAATGGTGTGAATGCCTTTTAAGCTGCAGTAAAACTGTCTCTTGCCAGAGGGTGGAAAAAGCCTGGGTTTTAATATTCTAATCTTAAATAAACCTGGGTTTCTTCAGTGTACTCAAAAGACTTTATTTCAGCTTTCCATTTGACTGAGCAAGGAGTGAGGTTCAATATTGTGCAGTGTTGGCTGAAGGTCAGAAGGCTCCCCAGCCCCTGATAGATGCAGGTGTAGATATTTGAAGGAGGTGATGGTGTGAGATCACTTTCTGTGGCTGATGGTAAGCAGACCAGAACCTTCTGTGTCTGGAGGGTATTGGGGTCAGCTTCTGGACTGTTTCAGCCACTGTCAAAGCAGGATGGGGGCAGAGAAGGGCTGACCTTCCATGCACTGACTCTTGGTGGTATGTCTACGTGGTTAGAAGACTCTACCTCTTGTCTTCACAGCAGCTTTGCAAAGGCATTTTTATGGAAGAGAGCCAGGGATCTACTGGAATGAGTCCAGCAGAGGCTATGAGGATCAGGAAGGGACTTGAGCATCTCCCCTGTGAGGAAAGGCTGAGGGAACTGGGGCTGTTTAGTCTTGAGAGGAGAAGACTGAGAGGGGATCTTGTGAATGTCTATAAATATCTGAGGGGTGAGTGTCAAATGAAGTTGTCTGTAGTGCCCAGCAATAGGACAAGGAACAACGGGTGTAAATTTGAGCATAGAAGGTTCCACCTCAACATGAGGAGCAGCTTCTTCTCTGTGAGGGTGACAGGGCCTGGAAGAGGCTGCCCAGGGAGGTTGTGGAGTCTCCTTCTCTAGACCCTTTCAAGACCCATCTGGCTCTGTTCCTCTGTGACATGCTCTGGGTGCCCCTGCTCTGGCAGGGGGGTTGGACTCAGTGATCTCATAGAGATCCCTTCCAAGCCCTGACATTCTATGATGGAGATTCTTAGAAGGTAAGACCCCAAATTCCTGTAATTGGTCAGAGGAAGGTAGAGCTGTGCTCTGCAGTCAGGGTGGATGTTTCTTTGTGAGTACCTGGCCGTTTCAGCTTGGTAAGTTATGATGTTCTGTAGGTCCATGCGTGCTCAAGTTTGATTTTCCTCTTGCTGCTTCCATGAATCCACCCCTGGGCGAAAGGACTCGTGTTCAGATACTGCAGGCACAAAAATACCTCATTTGGCTACCCAGGCCAGCCATACAGAGCTTCAGAGTCCAGTGCAGATTAAAGTCTTCTCTAATTCACAGCTATGTGGAGCTGAACATCAAGAGCAGTTTACTATGGGCTGTTCTGATGCTAGGTTGGACTTAGTAGAGCGGTGTCATTGTTGCAGAAGACCCTAACTATAGAAATTGCACAAGCCATTTCATTAGGATATGGCTCTAAAAAAGGCAATTAGTGGAGAGAAGAAAAGCCCATATTACCTTGTGATGAAACTTTATCTTCTAACAGAAACATTCCTTGTGAAAACCTGACAGACAAGAATGTCTGTAGAAAGGGAGTTAAAGCAAATTGATTTTCTTTCTGTTCTTAGGATGACTGCATGGGAGCCCTTGGGGTAAAATATTCTCTGAGCTCCCCAGGACCTTATGATGTATGTCACTGCAAGGCACTAATGCACTTCTTCCAGGAGGTTGGTGTTTAATCTGCAGGAGCAGCTCCTGCTCTAAACAATCATATCTCATTCTAGGAATCCGACAGAACTAAGCAGCAGTGTAACACGTTATGAGCACTAAGTGAATCTAAAGGGCAATATTTCTGTGTAAGCAGGGAAAGGACAAAATTTAGTGTGTTTTGGGTTTGTTGTGTGATGTATTTTTGTTTGTTTGCTCCTGTTTCTTGATTCTGTGTGTCTTTCTGAAATTATGCACTGCTCCTCTCAAATAACTCTCTCCCAAGGTCAGAGGGAGAGCCCTTCCTTGGAATGCCATGAATTGCTGTGGATGGTCAAGGGCGAGTTCTGCCTCCTGCGGCTCCAGGTTGTTCTTGGAATAATTACGCTGATGCCAATACCTATGGAAGTGGGATAAGTCAAAAGGTCCTTGTAGGTTCATAAATCCATGTTTAGACTACCCAAGGGTAGCTCTTCATAATGGTTAACGTTTTCTTTCCTGCTCCTTGCACTGTCCTCTGACTTTTAAACACTTACCAAGAGTAAAGCCAAAAGAAATGGTGTATCTTTAAGAAAGCCACCCCCCAAAAGGACAGGAACTTCTTCTTTTGAAGACAAAAATGCCTAATTGAAATTTCAAAGGGATAACTGCACACAACTGATTGAGTTCCTAATGCTTGAAAACACATCAAAGACTTCTGAACGTATAATCTTCATATTTTATTCATGAGTTCCTCAGAAGGAAATAAATCGGCAGCAGTGAATTTACAAACAAGATACAAAGGAGGAGCTTCTGGAAAAGAAACTTATTTTAATGAGGGATGGGGAAACCTTCTCTGAGAAACCTTTGTAATCAATACTGATGCAGGGAGAGGAGCAGAGTGCCTGACTAGATTAGGAAGCAGTTTATCCTTTAACTGCTGAGTCTGTTTGCAATCCAGGCCTGATGAACAGCAAGCCCATCTCCATGTGATGAGTCAGCTGGCAAGGCTTCAGTGCGCTTTCTTCTGCTCTAGAGGTGTCCACGTCATAAAATGCTTGCTCTTTATGGGGCTTGACTCCAGTGCTGATTGAGGTTGGAGGCTGAGTGGTTTTTTTCAGCCATAAGAAGTGTGTCAACATCTCCTTGATCCAGTGCTGATGTGATTCTTCTGACCAAATGCGTTTTTGGAATGAGAGGTTGATCTTGGTTGGAGAGTAGGGGGGTTGGAGCAACCTGGCTCTTGGGGTTCTTCCTATGCTTCAGTTTGTGTGAAGGTTGGTGTCACGTTATCCAGTTTGCAGAATGGAGAAATTTTCACCCTGGGAAACTTCACTGGAAGATCTGACTACATCTTGTAGTTAACACCTGCAGGCTTGGGGAGGAGAGGCTGGAAAGTGCCTGGCAGAAAAGGCCCTGGGGGTGCTGGGGGACACCCGGCTGAGCAGGAGCCAGCAGGGTGCCCAGCTGGCCAAGAAGGCCAAGGGCCCCCTGGCCTGGATCAGAAGCAGTGTGGGCAGCAGGAGCAGGGCAGGGATGGTGCCCCTGCCCTGGGCACTGGGGAGGCTGCAGCTGGAGCCCTGGGGTCAGTTCTGGGCACCGCAGGGTAAGAAAGACATGGAGGGGCTGGAGCGAGTGCAGAGAAGGGCAACGGAGCTGGGGAGGGGTCTGGAGANATTTCTTCGGTGTAAGTGTAAGGTCTTGGACCAGGCTGCCAGGGAGTTGGTGGAGTCACCACCCCTGGAGGTGTTTAAAAAAAGAAAAAAAGTGTAGATGAGGCACTTGAGGACATGCTCTAATGGGATGGTGAGGTGAGGTTTTGTTTGGGATCTTGGTCTGTTGATGATGGTTGGACAAGATGATCTTGGAGGTCTTTTCCAACCATGACAGTTCTGTGATTTATACTCTTCTAGTCACTCCGTTTGGCTGGTGGACTGCACTGCCCACGCTCCTGGTGTGGCTGTTGCAGGGTGTGGGTTGCTGTGGTGTTCAAATACGCCCAGTTTCTTCTTCTTCGAGGTGGGCTCTGAAGGAGCCCTAATCCCCAGCTCTCCCCCTGCCCTCACACAAAAGTAGTGGAGGATGAGGTGACAGGCTTTGTCAGCTGAAGTGGTCAGCCGGGTTTGGCTGGTGTGAGCACTGTCTGGAAGAAGCTGTCAGAGGTCCCTCCTGCCTCTAGCTCAGCAGCTTTGTTCAATAAGTGTGGTGTTACTCTTTGAAGTGTCTTTTTCCACTCTGTCCTTCTGGCAGAAAATGTGTAGATCCTTTTTTCTTATTTCATGGACTGAATTCTTTGTTTACCTTAAATATTCTCTCTTTTCTACCATCTCCCAGCTCTTTTCTCCTACAGCAACGTTCTAAAAATATAGAACCAAGCAATTAATGTCCTCAAAAAGAGCAAAAATCAAGATGTAAAAGCAAGTGTTTCTCGTTTGTTCTGCAGCACCGAGAAATTGTTAACGAGCAGGGCAGCAGTCCACCTAGGAGCACAGGGCAGAGGTGCTCGCTGGAAGTGTATTTGATTTTATGTCTGCGTTTGTCACTTGTAGCTTAATGCCGAAGGGAACGCTGCATTTTTCTGGGAGCAGAGCTGATTGATTGAAAAAATTTGACTGCAGATGAAGAGGTCTGGCAGGTGCTGTTCCAGAGATGGTAACCTCCTTTTTGTAGTCTTGCTTTCTTTCATCTCGCAGGCTTAGCCACGGTCTTTACCCTTTGCCTTTGCTGCTTGGCAAAGGCATCCTTTCTAAAATGAGTGTCTGTCAGAACGACTGGAATCTCTACAGCTGGCTATTCTGGCTGCTTAGGAAATCTAGTAATCTTGGGTTGCTCATTTGTATAATGCAGTAAAGCTCTTGCAGTTCTTGGGGAGAGGAGGAAAAGGTGAAAAGGTGAAAAGTGGAGCAGTTGATAACTGCTGAGGGCAGCACCTTACTTCTCTGCAAAGAGCTTTGGATAGGAAAGTGTTCAGGGAGGTCTCTGCCACCAATCTGATTAGGGAGAGCAGTTCTCTCAGGATCACCGAGTGGAATATTTGCTTATTTTCTTAAGAAAACAAATTTGGTTATTCTAGTCAGGAATGAGAGGTAGATAAATAATTTACTGTCAAAACTTCTTCATTAATAGGGAATCTTTTTTACATTACCTTGAGACTTATTAACAGATTCTCAGTAAACTTTGTTGCACCTTTTGATTTAATGTCACAGTTCACAGTTGACTAAATTTGCATATTATTAAGACCTCTGAAAAAAATGATGCTATCTGAAGACTTAGTAATGACTCAGACCTGGCAGTAAGGTGATGCAGTGTTCACTGGGGGTGTGGTACTGCCAGAGGAAGCTCTGCCTGTAGCTTTCCCACACTTGGGTAGCACTGCAGCCTCATTTCATCGAGCTTTTTTTCACTCTGTTGGGAGATAAACCTAGAAGGCTTTAGACATCTGGGTTATGCTGAGGAGTGTGTTTCTATTCTTCTCTTTTAATGTCACTTCTTACTTCCACCAGCTGAGTTTGGGAAGTGAACATATGGGCTAAAACCAGCGATGGACTGCCCAGTCTCTCCCAGCCTGCCCGTGTAGTGTCCTCTCATCCCTGTGCCAAAGGGGTCAGTTCAGTGATGCTGGTATGTTCTGCACACTGCAGAATAGTACCTTGGATGTATCAAGAGCTGTGTCTCCATGGTGCCCTTTTCCCCAAAGGGGCAGGTTGGTTGTCTGAACTTCTTGTGGCTTCTTCTGGAAGAGTTATAACCAATCCTTAAGTTGTCTTTGCGTCACCTCTCTTGCAAGCAAAGCATTCCCATGAGATGACCTGTGTCCCTGAAGCTGTTGGCCCTGTCTGGTATGGCATTCATCCCTGCACTAGGGGCCTTCCTTAAAGCACTGCCCGTAGAGAGTTGTTCCCAGCATTAGCCTGTAGAGTCCATGTTGGATGTGAACCAGCAAAGCAAAAGCCAGAAGAAAAATCAGTATAACATGTTAAGGTTTAGGGTCAGGGTGGCCCCTTAGACCTATAACAGCCACTGTCTGCTCACCCCCCTCCCCACAGGGGAAGAGAAGGGGAATGAGGGAGAGAGACTCAGCCAGTAGAGAAGGAACTAGAACGGCTCAAAGGGAAATAATAATAATGATGGAATGTGTACAAATCTGTACAAAACCAGTGTGGAACCCAACCCCTGATGGCAATTCTGTCACCATCACCACTGGTGCTGTGGAGCAGGCACTGGGAGAGTCCCAGCCTGGGCCCAGCAGCAGATGGGAGCTGTGTTGAGGAGCTGGATTCTGGTGCTGGATTCAGGACACACAGACTGGGATTGAAGGCAGGACAAACAGAGTCCTCCTTGGGTGCTCTGAGGAAGGAGCCAAAAGAGGATTTGAGCCAAGTACAGCAAAGCTGGCAAAACAAGCCAAGCCACCCCTGCCCCCTCAGCTTTATACTGGATGTGCTGTCCATGGGCTGGGATCCCTGGCTGGCCAGTCTGGGGTCCCCTCTCCTGTCCCCTCCCTGCAGGTGCCACCTTTTCCTTCCTGCACCCCCAGCGTGGGGCACCAGCCCCAGCAGTGGCCTCACTCTGCACCCCCTGGGCACTGACTCTGCCCATGGGGGGTTCTCCCTGCTGGGAGCAGCCCCTGCCTGTGCCAACAGCTGCTGCCTGCAGCCAGGGCAGGGGGCAGAAGAGCTGAGCTGGGGAGGGACAGCACTCACCAGGGTCAGTGCTGTTCTCAGGCAAAGCAGGACACACGTGTTGCATCCCGTGCATTTAGGATAAACTATATGATAGGATAAACTATCTGCTCCTGCAGATAGGGCCGGGAATATTGTCAAGCACGTGGTGTCACTCAGTGGTGGTCTCTCTGGAAGTTGCATCCTTCCACTGCTGCATTCTTCCCAAGTTACTTCAAGACTACTCTCGGCACATTCCATTCCCTTGAAATACCCTTTTTGTTTGCAATGTGTACTTTAATTCATCCACGACAGAAGCCAGTTTGCCTCTCCTGGTGGTGCTAATGATTGCTTGTCTGGATGAGTAGTGAAACACGCTCAAACAAGACTCTGTAACTTCTTCTGCACTAGAAGCATCTTCTGCCCCTTCTACCAGTTCGTGGGGTTTGATGAACGATTCCAGCCATAGCCGCAGAGAAAAACTTTTGTTTCTGTGGCGCAGTGGATTTCAAGAGGAGATCTGATCCAAAACACACGCAGCTCTTACCCTGGGGGTTAAGTGTGAAAATGAGACCCGTGCACCCAAGCATTTCCCCACCAGCAGCAATCTGCCACTCCGGCCCTTTCCGAGCTGTTACCCAGGGCCACGCTAAGGCTATTATGGCTCTGAACGTACCACTGCCTTTCATCGGAGAAATTGCTATTACATGGAAAAGCTTCCAGGCTATCTTAAAAAAACATTTGACAAAATCTTTTGGCAGTCTCACTTTGCATGAAACTTCAATGGCACATTTAACTTCTGACTTCCTAGTAATGGGATTTTTCTTTCTGTCAAAAAAAAAACCCCACGTTACTACTCTTTTTGCCTTGGCTTAGAACAGATCCAGCTGGTGCTGGGTAGTGGAGTAAGTGCAAAGTTATTCACTGGGGTCTGGTGGTAGATCTGTTTCCATGTAGAGATTTCATGGCGAGTGGAGTCTCTGAAATACATAGTGGCTTCATTCTTCCCTTTTCCTCTAACTTCACCTTCAATTAGAAGGACAAATTCTCCATTGACTGAAATCCCTTGCAAAATGTAAAGTTCCAGATGCGTGCAAATAATGAATCTACCTTTGGTGCAGCTTTCAAAAGCAGCACTGCTGAAGTAGGTAGTTAAGTGCTACGTGACACTGATGTTCTTATGATGCCCTATTTTAGTGCTTCACGCTGTCTGCTTATCTGGGAAGAAGTCTGTCCAGGATATTAATATTTATAGTCAAGACCCTCAAAAGCCTCAGATTGCAAACAGTTTGGGATACATGAAGCTTGCTTGGTACTCTGTAATTAAGTATTTGCAGTCATTACAGGGAATAACTATTCCAAGCTTATTTTGGTCGGATACTGAATTTCCTCTGTGTGCTTTAGGAAGTACTGACAGCTTAACAAATCTGTTTCTTGATAGCGAGCAAGTGACACAGAGTATCGAGGAATTAATGAGGTGTCTGAACAATTGGAAGCACCATGGTGGTTTAAATTACTTTGCACAATGATTTTAAGCTGTCGTAGCAATCCAGGCTTTAAGGGCTCTCCCAGTTCTGTGGGATTAGGTGCTTGACTGCAGGATTGCTGTAGACTTGCCTAATGTTGCAGGCGTTAATTAAGGTGGGAATGACCAAGATTTGCTTGTGTACTCAGCAGAGGCCTGAAGTCAGATCAAGATAAATTAGAGAAGGCTGGGTCAAGGCTGTACAACCAACTTTACAGCAGATTGCCCATTGGCAGCTCAAGCCCGAGGCATCCAGACTGTATTCTAAAAAACTGAACAGCAGAAAAAGGCAGCCATCAGCACAAATGGTGGACTGGACACATTTGTTTTACTGTCAAAGGCACTTAGGTTGCGATGCAGTGTCCTTACTTTACAAGCAAGTGTGCAGATTCCTGTCATCATTTTGTTTCTACCAGGACACTGAGGGAGGAGGGATTAGGATACTTGCTTTTTGCCCAGATGGTTCCAGGCCAGTAACTTGAATTCCCTTCAGGCTCAGGTTACTCTGGTTGGCCTCTATCTAGAAATATTCCTTTTTAGTCCATAATCTAGGTCAGGGAGAGACACAGCCCCTCTCAAGGGGAGTCTTGGGTAGAAAGCCTTTTGCCAATGTAGATCTTGCCTAAGCAGCATCTGAAGTCTTTACCCATAAGCAGTTGTTGCTTTGGCGGGCTGATCCCTCCTCTTTTAAGCAAGAACTGACAGAAAGAGATAAATGATAGCTGGGTCAGTTGCTCTGCTTATGTGAAATAATTGCTTGAGTGGAAGAGAGAAAGAAGGATGAGCTCCACGTGTGAAAGGAGAAAGAGATACTCTGGAGTAAAGATGCCAGCAGTCTGTGAAATCCCAGCTGCTTTCTGCTGGTCTGTGACTGTCAGGGAAGCCAAAGGATGAAGGAGGTCCCCTGAAGTCTTAAGTGAGGGATTGTTAGACTTGAGGAGCGTGGAGAGGACTGTGGATACTCTTCAGTGATGGGCTGATGGCCTTTAATGAAATAACTGTCCAGCAAATCGAGACTCCTGGCTCGCTTCTAGAGGGGTTTAAGGAGAAGTGTTTCTAGGACTGTGGCAGCAAGTGATAAGATTAGCCCAGGCTGCTTTGGAAGCAGAGGCTTTTTTTTTTCATGTGTGTGTGTGTTAGAGGCTTTGACCAATTTTTGTGCCTTTCCCAAGGGTTTTTCTCCTGCCCCTTGTGTCCCAGTGAGCTCACAGTCCTCTGAGCACCACCACATGGCTTTGGTTGTGCTTCATTCCTGGTGCTGTCCACTGCTTTGGCTGTGTTGCATTCCTGGTGCTTTCCCCTGCCTCAGAGTATAACATAACATCCAGCATAACATCTGAGGTGTGAGCTGTTTGGCTAAACCTCCTCGTTAAACTCTAAGAGAAGCATCCTGGAAACCATGATTCCACTAAGCGGGTAGCTCTAGAGCATAGAGGCTGAAGTGGTGGCATATGCAGGGGGGAGAAGTACTGGGGGAAATTCTGTTGCTGAGATGATCTACTGGAAATTGCACGTCAAAATAGTCCTTTAGACACCCAGAAAAGTGCAGATTAAATGGGAAACCTCGTCAGTCAAGTGCACAGGAGGCACTTTAAAGAGGTGGTGGAGCACATGGACAGCTGTTCTGCGTACGGCCCGGGGACACAGAGTTGAAGCTGCAATCTCTCTTCCTTCTGCACGTTCTTTGCCAAGCTTCAGTAATCCAAGTCCCCATTCAACTGGGACTTTTGGTGGCTCACACTGCCCTGAGTCACATGAACAAGAATCACATCTGTGGTGGTTTATAGCTCCAGGCAATTCAGATAACAGTCCAAAGTGAATGTGGAATAAATAAATCATGGGCTTGAGGGGGAAAAAAGTAGGTGTGTGGCTGCATTTCAGAGGTTGCTTGTCTTGCAGTTAGAGTGGTTGTTCTCTGCCAGTAGGGTCTGGCTCTTTGCACTTGTACAGCTGTGGAAAGCCACTGTAATGCAGTGACCCATTTTGATCCTATGGCTTCCCCATGGCCAGCTCACCAAGGGTGGAAGTCTGGTAGGGGTTTGTGGATGGTGCTGCTGCAGACTGCTGTGGCTCGGGTGTGCACCTCTGGATACTTGTATGTGGCCTCAGTCACCTTCTTTTCCCTTTTTTTTATTCCTGTCACCGCTTCTGCACTGTCCCCGTTCTGTCCAAGTGCCCATGTTTTGTTCAAAGAAGCTTGACCAGAGGGTTGGTTACTTTGGGTGTGCAGAGGGGTGATCAGAAGGAGCCGCTGTCTGCGGATCAGGCTTTCCTTTGTATTGCCTCTCCTCATGTCATCTCGGCAGGAATCTCTGCTCCCTTTGATATTCCTAAGGACAAGCGGATAAGCTGCTTGTGCTGGGAGGTGATAGGTGCTTCAGGCTGCCCACATCCCCCAGCTCTGAGCTGGGGTGGCTGTTTGCCAAGCTGGGCCGGTCGATCTTTGCTGGCCTGTGTGCAGAGACTCGGGTTGTGATCGTGTCAGCTGGGAGGTGGTGAGGCCTTGCAGCCCCCGTTGGCCAGAGGTGGGATTCAGAACAGATGGTCATTCCCATCTGCCTGCTGTGGTTGTGGAAGTTGCCCCAGGGTTATAGGTAGCATACTTACCTGAGCAGGGTGCTCAGCCTCCATGGGAAGGGGGTGAATCAGTGAATGTCACCGCGATGACACGGATCCTTTCCTCGACTGGAAAGCTTTGGCTTCATTCGGGGCTTTAACAGCAGCTTTGCCTGAGTCCCCGCCTTGTGCCGGTGCCCTTCTCTCTAATCTCAGCCTGTGGTTTTGTTCTGCAGCCTTTTCCAATAAACGTTTGACCTCTTGGGGTTGAATTTGGATGCAATATATGTGATTTATCCACAAATTCTTCGCGCGGTGCTTTTTTCCTAAGGGGTGATGGAGATCAGTGGCAGGAACAATTAAGTGTAATATGTATGCAAAGTGTGTATGAATGCAGGGCAATAGTCATCCGAACTGAGGTCCAAAAAAGGGTACATGTACCTAATTAAATGTTGAAAAATCCATAGTATTGTCATGTGAGCTCCATAATGGAGTTCCTAGTCTTCGGCTTCACTGAAGAAACACAAAATTAACTCTACCCTTTACTGTACTGTAATATTCCTTCATTAAATTCCATTGGTATAAAGCTTAGTTTTTATACCACTAAAGTAATAAAGGCATAAATATGCTTCTGAAACCACTGTCTCAGGTAAACATTGTTTATTCCCTCAAAAGAGACGTGTGGTTTACTTGAATTCTGAAAGAACAGATGTGGCTCCATTAAATGAGTTCCCTGAACAATAATTAATAAAGATATTGCCACTAAATACAGCTGGCATATTGTTTATAATAATAATATAAACCCATACAATTGATGGGGACAAGAACACAAAGTGTCCTTGCCTCCTCCTGCCTCCCCCAGTTGCAGAGGACTTCACTAGGTAGTTGAGTTTTTGGTGTGAATCCTTGAACAGCGATAGCCCCTCTTGCTGGGAACAGCCGGTGTGTTCCTGATGACAGTAACAGAAGAAGGGGGTTCTAGTTCTGCTTGGCTGATGCTCGGGAGTTAATCTGAAGGCACTGTGTAATAAGGTGCTCTTGAGTCAAAAGAAATCCGAAGGAAGGGGGCTATTTTTGAGTGGTTCCTCCCCAGCAGAGCACATCGCTGGCCTTTCACGCAGCAGTTCCTTGTTCTTAGAGGAGATTCTGAGAGCTGCAAATAAACGAAATTCCTCACAGTATGACAGGAAGAGAATGGTGAGGGTACTCCTGTGAATGTCACGTTGGGTCAAATTCTAAACCCCTCCAGCTGCAGTGCACTCATGTGGGACATCCAGTGGTAGGGTGTTCTGAAGTTGGGTAACCACTTCTACTGTAACTTTGCTCCTCATCGTTCATTGCAAAGAGATTCCCCCTCTGGCAGGGCAGCTCAGCAGGACACGGTAACACGCCGATGGCTGGGTGAGAGATGTGGGAAAGGTATGTTCTCTGTTCTCTGTCAACAACCGGAGGGTAAATTTGTGCTCTCATAACCACTAAACCATCCCCATCATTCTAGAATGTTAGGTCGATGGCTGCACTTGATCTCGGAGGTCTTTTCCAACCTTAATGATCCTGTGATGTTGGAATATGTTTTTCTCTGTTGGCCACTAAGAAGAATTACAAGTTGGTCTTTATCCTTTCTCTGGGTTTCCTTTTTTCCTCTCTCTGGGCTTGTGCTATTAAAGAGAAAGGGAAGACCAGGTAGCTGATTTCATGTCTCTATTTTTAATTTCTCTGTCTCTAATTACTGCTTCCAGTAATTTCAGTTTAGCTCCTTCACGTTTACATGGCAGGTGATCTGAGCCTGGCAGCATCTGTACACCGGTCAGCTCTGGGAAGAGCGTGCTGGGGTTTAGCTTCCCTAGAAGCATGAATCTTCACTGGGAGGGTAACGGGGGGAAATCTGGTGGTGCTGGGAAGCTTTGATGCTCCCCGGCGGAGGAAAAGCACTTTGAAAGAGAGTTCAAGCTCCACACACAACCGTTAACAACGCAGACTGTTAAAGGGCCAGCAAGCAGCCTACCCAGCAGATACACAGCTGGAACTCTTGCCGCCTGTCACGGAACCAGAGATGAAAGTATTTTCTAGTGACTCTGGTAAAGCAAATGCCATCATAATGACGATTCTGAGCGAGCCTCATCCAGATGTTGCAGACGTCTTGCTGTGGCATTTATTCATAAATCTTGTTAAAATACAATCGGAGAGAACACGTCTCGATGCTAACCATCCAAACTCTGCGACAGTCCTCGTGTGGATGCGCTCGAAAGCCGGGTGTGTTGGCACACAGTTTGTGCCAGAGGTTACCACTGTATCTGAGCCTGCTGACTGCAGCTCACCAACTGAGAGAAAACTGAACTTCTCCCAAGGGAAAGGGGAAATGTAAGATCCCCTGTGTACAAAGGACTGGACTGTGACCCATCTGTGTGTGCATGGGCTGGGACTCCTGCACTACTGACACTGATAAAGATCTTCACGGGTATTAACCTTTGTGTGTGCTCATAGCTTGCTCCTCTTACTCATCCTCTACAACTGCTGTTATCTGACCGTGGTGCAGAGCACCACTCCATTCGAGACCCTGCTTGTGTAACATACGTAGGGAAGAATCTGAAGATGAAAAGGAGTACATGTGAACAACCTCCAGGACAAACCAGTTTGTATAAACTAGGATGTCACCATTCTTCTTCGAACACTTGACTGTGCAGCCCCAGCAGTCTGCTTTTCATTTCCCTCTGGTGAGCTGTATTTCAAGAGAAAAAAATACTTTTAATACTGCTTTTCCCTCTAAATAATCTGCTGCCCTGCTATAGGAATACTACTCAGTTACCACGGGGAGAAGATGGTTCTGAGCTAATGATTCTGTTAGGATGTGCTGCCACAGATATAACTGGGAAGCTTTAAGACCATTTGTGAACGCCAAAAAGAAACAACTTAGCTTAGAAATTGTGACATTGCATGTCAGGTACAATTTGTACTGAGAGAGAGCACAGGGATACTTCTTCAAGTTTAGTCTCAACACTATAGCTGGATGAGCTTTTGGGGGACAGATGTACTACAACAAAGTGTTGAAGGCATCAGCAAGTTAAGACATGACTGGCCAACTGTATCTGAGTGAATTGAGGAGCACTCCCACTAGCTGGATGGAAGAAGGCTAAGCACACTTGGCTTGCAGTAGCTTGTTGGTGCCCATAGTGAGAGAAGCTGAAGACTCCTGCTAAAAAATTGGAGCAAACTGGATAGAAAGAAATTCTCACCCTGCAGGACAGAACCACAGAGCTGAGGATTGTAAATTGATTCTCTAAGCCACAGCCGTGCAAGCCCAAGGGCTTTACCTTTCAGTAACAGTGTGCAGATGGTTCCCTGGGACTCAGGTGTGCTCCGACTGCTTTGTCCCATACCAGAGGCTTTCCTGTCTGTCTCTGACCACTGCCAGGTGCTTCCTCCTCTCCAGTGGGGCTGCACAGCTCGTGGGCTGGCACAGACACCTGCTGTTTTCACACTGCAGAGCAACGTGCAGAATTGGTGTGTAGCTGTTGTTCTGCTACCTGGGTTTAAGAATCTTTGTCCTGTCTCCATGCCAGCCAGGTATTAGAGAGTTCTCTTCAATTCCAGTTAGGTGAAGGTGAAAATGGAAATAAAAGAACATAAAACAAGCAAAAATCTGTCTTGCAAACAAGATTCAAGTCACAAATTCCTAAAGAAATTACAGATGAAGGAGTGAAAGAAAGCCATGTTTGACAGAAATTCACTGATCTACAAAGTGTATCTCTCCTCCTTCTCAGAGTTCTCCTCAACTCTTCTCTCCTGAGAGATTGTATCTTCCTGCATGCCCTACATCGTGGACTTGCTTTCTGCAGAGAGGTCTTGGAAGAGGATCCTAGCCCTTAGCACCTGACGACACGTCGTACTCCAGGGGCTCCTTTCAGTCATCTGTTTTCCCCTCAAAAAATGCATTTATCTTTGAGTTATTCAGGGAGCACACTTCTAACGTCTGCTGGCGAGAGGACTCGTTCCCTTTTTTGAAGATGCAGGTGCTGCTTTGCAGACTGGGTGACGTGTCCTGTCCTGGGCTGGCCTAGGGGTCATTCCTTAACTCTGACAGTTATTTTAGCCCCCTCACTCCCACAGTGAGACAATTTGTATGCTTCAGTGTAAGATGTCTCCATCCACTAAGCCTGTCTTTCTTCATGCACAAACTGATGTAAAATGTATGTAGCTCATTTTTTTCTTTCTTTTTTTTTTCTTTCTTTTGAGAGCTTATGCTTTGAGTGAAAAATAGGTTTGGAGTGATTGACTCTTCACATCAATCCTAGGTACTGTATCACGCAGAACTGAGCTCATAGGTTTCTTTGTCCTTGCAAAACACACTGTGAGGAGGGAAAGTGCTGTTGTCTGTGTTATACCTAGCAAACCACAGCGTGAAGAGGCTTGGGAGGAGATTCCTCCAAGGATTTCAGCAGTCAATATTGTTTAAGTGCCACTCTGTGGTTATATCAGTGTGCAGGCCACAAGCCTCCTCAAAGAATCATAGAATCATTATAGCTGGCAAGGACCCCTAGGATCAACAAGTCCAACCTTCATCCTAACTTCTTCCTAACAACTAGACCAGAGCCTCAACTGCTACATCTGTGCATTTTTTAACCCCCTCCAGGGATGGTGACTCCCCCCCCTCCCTGGGCAGCCTGGTCCAGTGCCCAGCCGCTCTCTCACTAAAGAATTTCTTTATAATACCCACTCTAAACATCCCCTGATGCAACTTGAGGCCATTTCTTCTCATTCTGTAATTATTAATTTGGAGAAGAGACCAACACCAGCCTCACTACAACCTCCTGTAGAGAGCCAGAAGCTCTCCCCTCAGCCTCCTCTTCTCCAGACCAAACAACCCCAGCTCCCTCAGCTGCTCCTCACAGGACTTGTTCTCCAGACCCCTCCCCAGCTCCGTTGCCCTTCTCTGCACTCGCTCCAGCCCCTCCATGTCTTTCTTACCCTGCGGTGCCCAGAACTGACCCCAGGGC
This sequence comes from Chloroceryle aenea, assembly GCA_013399075.1. NCBI lineage: Eukaryota > Metazoa > Chordata > Aves > Coraciiformes > Cerylidae > Chloroceryle > Chloroceryle aenea. The sequence continues at coordinate 73,529 of VWZY01010921.1, forward strand.
TCCAGCTGCAGCCTCCCCAGTGCCCAGGGCAGGGGCACCATCCCTGCCCTGCTCCTGCTGCCCACACTGCTTCTGATCCAGGCCAGGGGGCCCTTGGCCTTCTTGGCCAGCTGGGCACCCTGCTGGCTCCTGCTCAGCCGGGTGTCCCCCAGCACCCCCAGGGCCTTTTCTGCCAGGCACTTTCCAGCCACTGCTCCCCCAGCCTGGAGCACTGCCTGGGGTTGGTGTGACCCGAGGGCAGGACCCGGCTCTTGGCCTTGTTGAACCTCATCCCATTGATCCAACCTGTCCAGATCCCTCTGCAGAGCCTTCCTACCCTCAAGCAGATCAATACTCTCCCTTGAATTTCCTCTTATCTGCAAATTTACCAAGGGTGTCCTCCATCCCCTCATCCAGGTCATCGATACAGATGTTAAACAAGACTGGTGGCAGTCAGCTTGGCAGGGAAGGGTCAGATCCCTGCTCCACCGACATCATGTGCTCTCTGTTAGACTGTTGCTGTCAAAAAGGTCCTTCCACCCCCTCATGGTGCTGGCTTCTGCTCTTCTTGTCCCTAGAGCTCCAATGTTGCTGTGCTGATCACATCAGCTCCCAGGTCCCCTGAGTAAATTGCCTCTTACACCACAAACAAGAAAGCTTACGGTTGAGCAGGGAGTTGAAGTGACTGTTACACTAGTGCCCTGCAGGCTTAAATAGCCATGTTGCCTGGAATTAACTTGATAATTGTTAGCCCGTATTTCTCTGGGCTTGTATTTGGTTAGCCAGGATAGCCAGGCCAGAGGTGTCTTGGTGAAAGACAAGATAGCAAGTGGTGAAGAACCAGGGAATGAAGTTTACAGCAAAATGTGAAGCTTCAGTCACTCTTGCTGGAGTGTTCAGTGTGTGCTCAGGGACTTAGCAGTGACGGACCAGTTCTGGAGCCCCTGTTACAAGAA
>VWZY01010921.1:74978-85056 GCA_013399075.1 Chloroceryle aenea
CAACCTGCTCTAGTGGGAGGTGTCCATGGCAGGGGGGTTGGAACTAGATGGTTTTTAAGGTCCCTTCCAACTCTGACAGTTCTGATTCTGTGTGGCTTGCTTACTGGTTTGGATGTCTGTTATTTCCAGTTGGTGTTGAGCATAGTGTGCATCGGGGCTGGTTTCAGCCAAAAGGAACCTGTTGTGCTCACCAAAAGCACTTTGGGATCTAAACCAGAAAAGGGCATGATCTCTGGACGTGAACTGGCACTCTCAACTGAAGCGTCACATTCCTCAGCTCCTCTTGATGCTGCTCTGTTGCTGGTGTTGGACCACAAGTGGGTACTTTGGGAGGAGGTGGAAGACGTCCCATAGGAGCTGCTCTGTCTCCTGTCTTATGTTCCCCAGCCTTCGATAGTCTGGCATCTGGACAAACAGTAGTGTGGCATTTGCTAAACATCTTGGAGTGACCTAATCCATTTTGTTGATTTATGCATCTGTCTTGCTTTTAAAATCTTGGGATGTGGTACTGCTGGAAAAAAAAAAAAAAAAAGTTATTTCCAAGGCTATGAAGCATTTTCGTGCTGCAAAATAGAGTTATTTCCAAGGCTATGAAGCATCTGCCAGTTAAAAGCTATAAACTGTATTTCCATAACCCTTTATTGTCTCAGAGTGTGTACCTAAGGAAATATCTCAGCAGACAGCAGTAGTGTTGACTCATTGTCTAATGGATCTACGACAAACGCTGCCGTTCTAAGGAGGGCAATCCGAGGACTGGCCGAAAACCTACGAGCTGAAATTTAATCATCACCAGTCAGGGAATTAATCTATGCCAGGAATTACTGCAGGGGGAGGAAAAAAAAAAAAAGCTCTGGACAGAACAAATACTTCCTGAAGGATGGCTGCGTGGCTTTCTGCTTATGACTGGGAAAGTTCAGGTTGAGTTTGCTGAGGGGGATATTTCTGCAAAATCTCTCTTGATGAAAGTCAGGTCCTTAATTTAAAAAGGCTGTCATACTGTCTGCTATCTATTTATCAAAGTAGGATAGAAGACGCTTCTCTCCAAATTTATAGCCTCGTCAGCTTGTAAATGTAGAAATAAACTGAAGTAGAAAGTGTTGTGTTATGTTGGAAACTGATTACTTTCTGGAAAAGACCTCTGTCTCTGTTTGCTTGTCTCATTATTGTGACAGCAGCTCCCTGATAGCAGGATGCTGCCACTCCTCGTTAGGCAAACACAGAGGTGCTTTTGGGAGGGCTGCTCTGTTGTCCTCTGGATGGAGTTTGTCCTCCGTCTCTTCCCACATTGCCTTTTGTAAAGTTACTACAACTGGGTGCTGTGAAACCCTTGATTTCAAAGGTGAGAGTCTTGAGCTCATGGCTTCAATTTCCAGCTGCCCCTCCCTGGGCAGCCTGGTCCAGGGCCTGNGACAATCGCCTCCCTTCTGCTGCTGGCCACACTGGTTCTAATAGAAGCCAGGATGCCATGGGCTTGCTCGGCCACCTGGATACACTGTGTGTGTTTAAACTTCGGTGAAAAGAACATCACTCATTTCTCTTAGACCACCCTGGAAAGGGTTATGGTCAGGCGAAGGGGACCAGATGCGCAGAGGAGCTCAGCTCCCAGGTTAGGAATTTCAGTGAGGTTAGTTTTTTACCCTTGTTTCTCTCCACAAAAACTGGAAGGTGCTTAGCAGGGCTGCCAAGTGGAGTTTTGAAACCTCAGCTCTATGTCAAAAATAAAGCGATCACAAAAGGAGCTGGATCCCATGTCTCAGAAATGACAGCATTTCAGCACTTACTGCTCTCAGCTTGGGGAAGGAGCTGAAATGCTTCAACAGAAGGATCACAAAGCACAGTGTTCATTATTTACTTCATTATTTTTGTACTGATAAGAGACTATTTCAGCAATTACAAATTGTACTGTTGGTTTCGTTCATCTCTTCCGAGCTGCAGAGTTCATATGGGGATGTCATTCCAGAATATTTTGTGCCTTTTATCCTCCATTTCTCAGAGCACCTTCTGCTCATCTTGGCTGGATCAAGTGCCCTCGTTGTCTGTGCTGCTTCTCTCTCTGTCCCATGGCCAATGTGGACTTGGACCCTCCGAGTGTGAGAAGGGCCAGTGTAACAGAGATGGGAGGAGAAAGGGCTTGCTGTAATGCCTACACTAGACCAACAGCTGATCCACGTGCTAGAAAACAACTTAAGCGAGATGAAGTGAACTGTAGTTATAAATAAATCATCGGTGGTGCTTGTAGGGCAAGTTTGGAAGCTTGTCATAGCACCTGCTTTTTATTATGCTGCTCTTTAAATGTTTGACGGCTGCCCTGACTTGTACAACCACATTTGTATGCTCTTTTTCTTTGAACAAACAAGCACGCCTGCTTTGTTCTGTTCAGGAAACAAAATGTGCAGCCATGCATTAAAAACCCGAGGAATGCAAACTACAGCCAGCCAGCCTGACTCTCTGGCAGCTGCCTTTCAAAGGAGAATGGAGTTTGGAGGAAACCTTCGATTCTAGGTGGCTTTGTCAGGTCTGTGAATCCCACTGAATCTCCCTGGAGAGGGATCATGTTTTAACTGCCCTCTCCTTGTGGACATGCAGATGTCACCAGTAAAGTGCTGCTGCGTGAGAATAGGGCACAGGGTTTGTGGCAGCTAAGAATGGGGTGTCCCAATGCCCTGCTGCTGGGGTGGAGCAGCCCCTGAGAAGGGGGTGGCCTCAGAAGCTGCAGTAGACAGCATCCATAGGCAGCAGGGGAGGGATGGACAAGATGTGTCAGCCCGAAGCAGGATCCTCTTCCATGAGCTCTGGGGCTCCTCAGGAGCACTGCACTTAGAAGTTGAACCAGAGAAGTGCTTTGGCCAGAAGAGCAAGCTGCTCTTGCCTTCCCCCCCACACCATGGCTGTGCTTAGGTAGGCTGAATTTGCAGCGTGCAAGGCCATGGTGCAACAATAATTGTTTTCCTACTCATGTGAAAAAAAAGTCCAAAATGGGAGCTGTAAAAAGGTACTGGCCAAGGAGTGCCTGCCGTGCTGGCCTGCCAGCTCCTGGGGGGCCAGCTCCTGGGGGGCAGTGTGGGGCCAGGTCGTGCCATCGGCTGGCTCAGTGAGGTGGGGGTTGATGATCCACGTGGCAGCAAAGACACAAGCGTTGATAGGCTGGTAACTGCAGAGGCGTCCAAGAGATGTCTGGTGGCAACTGGAGCTTCTCCCTCCAAGGTGGCAGGACCGTGAGCCCAGCTGAAGGGCATCTACACCAACATGCCCAGCATGGGCAACAAGCAGGAGGAGCTGGAGGCCCTTGTGCATCAAGAAAGCTGTGATCTGACTGCCACCATGGTGGGACAACTGACATGGCTGGAGTGCTGCAGCTGAGGGCTGCCAGGGTGTGGTGTAGCAGTGGCCCTGGCAGAGTTAGATAAGGGTTGGACTTGGTGGTCTTAAAGGGCTTTTCCAACCATAGCCATTCTGTGAAAAGGCTGGGATGGATGTTTGGGTGCTGAGTGTAGGACAAGGTCTTGGTTCTAGCTTTTCATTTAGAAGAAAAAAACATTTGTCTCCATAGCAAGCAATGTTTTATTTTCCTTTATCTTTCTGAACACTAAAGATAAGTTATTTGCATCCGTGGGTGGCTCAACAGCATCACATGGATGTGTATCCAGTTTGGGGGTTTCCCTATTAAGATGATATAGCTAATAATTCTAAATTATTTTTCACCTTTAATAGTACACTTTGTTTTCAAGGCATTTCTATTTGATTTTGTGTTGTTTCCCTGAGCATTAATAAAAATTGATTTTAGGCAATAAAGTCAGTGATGGCAATCCAAGAAATATGAGAGACCCTGTAAGCGGTATCGAAATAAGAGACTGACTGTCAATTGCTTGAGCAACAACTTTCCCCTTCAGGTGTCAAACTGCCAACAAATAACACTGCCTTATAGAATCAGAGTGTGTTGGGTTGGAAGGGACNACCCAGGAGGGTTGTAGGGAGGCAAATATGATACATGATGGCAAGATCTAGATGGGGGTGTCACAATCAACTCTGGGTTGTAGGTACAGCACGAAGTGCTTTGGCACACATCTGTCATTCAGCAGGTTCTAAAGTTGTGTTAGAGGAGTGAAGTNTGCTGGCCACTCTTCTGATGCAACCCAGGAGGGTTGTAGGGAGGCAAATATGATACATGATGGCAAGATCTAGATGGGGGTGTCACAATCAACTCTGGGTTGTAGGTACAGCACGAAGTGCTTTAGAAACAGCTGAATGACAGGTGTGTGCCAAAGTTGTGTTAGAGGAGTGAAGTTTCAGAAATGGAGGCTCTGCAGTTTTTCTCCCCTTTTTTTCTGTTGGAGAAAGTGATGAGAGGGAACGAGGGTACTCTAACAGGGTATGGACAGAAGAGCTGCAGTACAAAATAGTGTGGAAAAGATCAGGTACTGGCCACTTCCTTTAATCTAGAGTTCCTGAATCCCTCAAAAGCAAGCCTGAAAAGAAGAATAATTAAATGCAAGCAACCAATGAGGCAGTGACATTTAAACCCCAAACACTGACTTTTAGCAGGATCTCTACTCCGTGTGATGCAGCACTAAGGTGTTGGCTTAGTCCAAAGGAGCAGCCTTTGTCTACGTGCTAGGAAGGTCAAAGCAAAAACGTTGCCAAGAGTCCAGACCGAGTGCAAGACTGAGATGCAGAATGTCAGATGGGTCCAAGCAGAGAGAGATGGGGCTGGTATGGGGAGTAGTGGCCCATCCGTTACCTGTCTTCCCTTTCTCCAATGCTGTTCTAGTATCTTGTCAAGGAAAATTCTGCTGAGGATTCCCAGTGAGGTTATCAGGGAAGCTCTGAAAATATTTTCAGCTGCTTTCAAAGAGAAGAAAGAACAAAGAGGTGATTTCTTAGAAAGCGAGGGCTGACGCCACTGGTTTTATTCCAAAAGGCAAATCTTGCCAAGTTGCTCATGCTAAAAGTTTCCCTTTCTCTTTCATCTCCTTGCTTGTAATTTTTTCTCTTGTGGAACATCATTGTTCCTTTATAGGAATTAAGACAAAAGGGTGGTTTTCCTCTTGAAACCCTGGTAGCAGGAATACTGCCTACTTCCCTGCTGACTCTGGCTGTGATGAAGTTGAAAGTTAATGCTGTTTGAGGGACCTGCAACAACATTTCTGCAGGGTCCTTGGAAACTGCCAGCCAAAATTGCAGCAAGAAGTATTTACATCGTGGGTGTAAAGAGCAATTGGCAGTCATGGATGAGCCCTCGGGTCCTGTCACCAGGTAAAGCATTATGACCAGCTCTGTCACCGGGGACAGAGGGATCTTCACGCTCAGGAACTCTAAATGTTCTAACATTTGAGGGGTCACCTTGTACTCCACCTTACAGATCAAAGGGTTAAAATTCATCAGACCACTCTCCTCGTGCTCTGGGACACATCCGTGGAGTTGAAGTGCTGCTGACCCCAGCCCTGCTCGGGGTGACTGGCCAGGTTTGGGGCTTCTGTGGTACATGGGAAAAAGCATGAAATTTGAGGTAGGGTTACAGGGAAAGTACTGTCAAAATCTGAGATATCAAAGATAAGAGTTTTATAAATGTAATTGTATAAATGCAATTTAATCTGCAGTGACAACTGTAAAAAGCTTTGCTCTGAAAGGGAATTGAAGCTTGAAGTAAAAAAGAATATAAATGTTGAATGAGGGTGAGGAGTAAAGATAAAAGGATATCATGGAACCTGCAGATGAAAATCAAATAGCTCTGCATCCTTACCAATAAAGCCATGGTATTGCTCAGTCCCATTTGGGTTTTGTAGCTGCAGAGCTTGGGGGACTGTCTGGAGTGCCCAGGGCTCAGCCACGCTTGGGTGTGTGTGAAGGGTGCACTTTGCACAGCGCTTTGGCAGCCTCTGGTTCTCACTCAGAGCTTTTCAAAAAGGAGGGCTCTTTGCACCCCTGCCCTCTGCAAACCCACACCATTGTTTGATGTCCAGTCACCTCTGTGTCTGTTGGTTCTCATGGGATGCTTCGTGTACTGGGGGAGTGAAATGCCTGGAGATGTAAAGAGGGGATCCAAGGGAGGTGCTGGTCTGGCAGAAAGTTTGCTGGTAGACACTGTTTGCATTCATACTGTGCAACAACAGGGTCACCAGTGGTTCCCAAGAGGGGAAACGTTCCTTTGGGGTGGAGGAGTGCACAGCAGAACCAGTGCCTAGCTGGGTTCAGCTGGGTGCCTTAGCATAGGCTTGGTGTAAGTGCTGGAAAGAGAGGGGTGAGGGAGGAGGGGCTGCTCTGGAGGGGGTGGAAGGTTAGGAGCTGTCTACAGCCCTGAGCTATTTGAGCAGAGGATGAAGAGCTTAAACCAGTGGGACACAGATGATTTCCAGCCAGCTCAGCCAAGCTTTGACTACAAAGATATTGGGAATCCCTGATCTGAGGCTTAGACTGTGTTAGTGTAACAAGCCCAGTTCTAGCCAGTGGAAAGTCCAGGGCCAGGGATACGGCCTCTTGTGCAGTGTGTCGGTGAATATTTGAAGCCATAAATACTTTATTTATGTCTGAAGAATTCAGAGTGGAGTAGCTCAGACAGGGGAGCATTTCTAGAATGGAGATAAAAGGAAGAAAAAAAAGAGAGATAAAGGGAATGAGTTGATCTGTGTGTTGATGTCAGCATGAAGGACTTTAGAGCTGTGTGGGCTTGTCTTGAGAGGCAGAGGAGCAGAAGGATTTAAGGATGTAGTAGCCTAGCAAAGACTTTTCTATTCACTTTTACTTGGAGAGACTTTGCTGGGTTCTGGAATGGATATGAGGGGTCAGTGAGTGGTTACACAAGTGGGAATGGCAATGGCTTGCAGGGACAAGTGGGCAAGGGGAGAGTTGGAGGCTGCAGCTCCACAGTTTCAAGCAGCCTGAATGTGAAGAGCCTTGTCTGATAGTGATACTGCCCCATTTTCAGCTGCACTGCTAAATGCAGTGCAATAAAACAGAGTCAAAATATTGACAATAACAACTTTTTATCCTCCCTGTCTTGATTCTAGAAGTGGCTCCCAGCTTTGGGGAAATGAGTAGGGGAAGAATAACTCAAAAGGCTTCTTGTCTCCCCAGTTCCTTGAGCTGCTGTAGCAGCTGGGGTTTGGTTATTTCTCAATGTATTCCTGAATATCTAGAGAGTGGAATGTACCTGGGAGGAAAAAAGATGTGCTGTAGTTCTACATCTCTTTCAGGCTGCTTTCTTGTGGTGACTGGAGAATTGGATCCTCACCATCTGAGAAGGATGAGGTCTTCCCCTTGCTTTTAGCTGCAGAAAATCTCCCATCAGTTTCTGGTAGTGAGGGCAGCAAGAGTGAAGGTGCTCGGTAACCAGCCACTCAGTGGCAGTGGAAGGCACTGAGAAGTGTGGGTGTGGGGCAGCCAGTGGTCTTGGCACTGGATTCCCAGAGATTTTTTCCCTTTAGGAAGGAGAGGCTGATGCCTGAATTGTGTTGCTGAACTTCCTATCTTGAATCTGTGTGGAGAATAAAGTGGATGGATGGAAACAATGTGCTGTCCATCCACAGACCGGCACGTGCCTTTGGGAGAAGGAAGTGTTGCCTATTTATTCTTGTGGAAAAGTGTCAGATGTTAGATCCTGTGAAGGAACACAGCTACTGCCTTGCCATCAGGTAAATTGGAAGGGTAATTTCTTCCCGTCTGCTTCTGGATAGTCCTAGGCATTGGTCACTACTAATTCATTTATTTTCTCCACACAGTACTGGCAGGACTTGGTTTTCAGCTTAGCCAGGCTCTTAAACCAGTTGTATCTTTCCCAATTCCACTTTATAGTCCTTGCCTTGGTAAATATCCTACCAACATCCGTGCTGAAGTTCAGGGTGGGAGGGAAAGTGTCTTCCTAGTCAGCAGTATCACCAGATGAAAGAGACTTTGATGCTGTCAATTCATAAAGAATAATTTCTAGAAGATAAGTGGGAATGGGGCTGTTTTGAAAAGTTCAGAGAGCAACTCCTGGTGATTTCAAACAGAACATTTTGAGCCCTTGCTGCTTGATGTAATTGTTTTCCTTCAGTCCTTACAGAGTGTTTCTAGATTATTTTTGGACTGTCAAATGAAAGTGAGATTGCTGTTTTATCAAACCAAAGTGGTTTAGTCACTGTGCTGTTCCCCACAACTCTGTTTGGAAGGCAGCTTTGAAGGAATTTCTTTTTTGGAGGGGACCAGCATTCCTCACTGAACTTCCCCTGCTCCCTGCCAAGTCTCTCTCCATGAGGGCTGCATCTCCCTGCAGTTGTACTTTCTTGTCCAGGCTGGATGCCTCTTCTACAAGGGGGGTGGAAAAAAAAAGTTCTCCTCTCCCTGAAGACAACACTTTTTCCAAAATACAAGCTGTTTGTGTTCCTCAAAACAAACGCACCTTGCTAAGTGGCTTTTGGGGTAAATATTTACCCAGTTAAGTTTCCTGCAGTTTTCAATCTGTGCTGTACCTGTCTACAACAATACTGCAATTTCATAATTAATTTTCTGTGGTGTAAGGTAAACATTGGGATGGTTCTTATTTTGATGTGTTTGCCTTTTACAACAAAAGGTTCTGAATGAGCTCAGGGTGAGTTTTTTGCAGGGTTTGCTGCTATGGCAGAACTTTTGTAATAAGAATACCTCACTTTCTTCTTCAAAAATCCCTGTGTAGATTTCAAGGCATCAAATTTTCACTGTGTTTAAAAAACAAACACACACAGTAAACAAAGAACAAGCAAAAAATCCCCACACAACAGGAAAAAAAAAAAACAACTCAGAAAGAACAAAGCTGCCCAAGCCTGGGACTGCCCTCATCTTTTCTGAGCCCCATCTCTTTACACTGATTTCTGCTGGGCAAGGTAAATCTTTGCTGTTAAATAATTAAAGGATTGTTATTTTTTCTTAAACTGGGAGAGAGCTCTGAAATTCAGCCTCTTTTCAAGTAAGATTTTCTCCTCTATATTCTGACCTCCCCACACTTCAATAGTTCTACACATTTTGGTCTTTTGGAATTTATTGTTTCTAATTAAACCAGGTCTTTGCTAATTCCCTAATTACAAAGATTCTCCGCGCTGAGGAGCGCTGCGAGTGGCACATCCAGAGCTGTGCAGTCACGTTAGGTCTCTGACTCCAGGAGCTGATCTGTGTGACTGCAAATGCTTCCTCTTCATCACTGTCAGATCTCCATTGCAGGTACCTCTGCTTGCCAGTGTTCAGGAAGAGGTGGGCAAATATTTGGGCTGCTTAGCAGAAAGAATCCTCTCTTTCCTTTGAAGCTGAGTGCTTTGGGAGATTTGGATGCTATATTCAGGTAGAAAATTTAGAGAGTTTAGCACCTTTTCTTTTTTTCTCCCTCCCCCAAATACATGATCTCACTTAGAGGTGTGAGCTGAACTGAACCTGTGGTTTCTTCAGCGTGCACAGAAGTCTGGTCATTGGCTCTGTTGGTTCAAGACTATGTGGGAGAGTTTGGCAGAATAATGAATGAAATTATTCCCGTGGCACAGTGTCTGCGTGACAGGGATTTCTACCACCTTACAAAAACCTCAGAGCATCAAAGAAAACTCCCCAAAATCTCAAACAAACACAAATAAAATCCAATGCTTCTGATTAAAAGGCATGAGGGTCCTCTCCTAAAGAGGAAAATCTGTATTAAATTTAGTTTGACAGCCATCAAGCAAGTGAAGTACACATCAAAATATTACAATATTTACTGTCATTTCACTCCTGGCTTACGATGCACTGCTGGTTAGAATAACAAGTAGTTTTGCTGGAGATGCTCTTTTTTTTTCCTTTTATTTGTGCTCCTTAATCACAAAATGGATGTTTAAATGAGTTTGCTTTAGAAAAACATTGGCTACTTAGAAACAAATGCCAGCTACAGCCTATTTTAAGTTGTTACTGTTCCCGGTCACCTTGATTTGAGTTTAGTTCTTGAGTATTTGGGATGCTGAACTTTGGGGTTTCAGGTCACTTCTGCAAACGTAACCCAATCTGTTATCAGATTTTACAATCTGAAGGCTTTTGTGGTTGAGATTTAACTAATTTTAATTTGGAATTAGGAGTTCAGATCTTTGCTTCTGACTTTGCCACCGCATGGATC
>VWZY01010921.1:101121-113630 GCA_013399075.1 Chloroceryle aenea
TTGGTCTCTCCTCACAAGTCACAGCTAATAGGACAGGAAGAAAGTTGAACCAGGTGGGGATTAGGTTGGACATGAGGAAAAACTTCTCTGCTGAAAGGCTTATCAAGCTGGACCAGGCTGCCCAGGGAAGTGGTTGAGTTGCTGTCCCTGGAGGTATTTAAAAGCCATCCAGATGTGGTGCTCAGAGATATGGTGTAGCAGTGGCCCTGGTAGAGTGAGATATCAGTGGGGCTTTTCCAACCTGAGTGGTTCTGGGGCTCTGTACTTGTTTCAGCTGGCTGGAGTTCCACGCTGTGCTGAGCAGGACGGATCTCTGCTCGGTGGGTTGAGAGCCATGAGGCCTCTTCCAGCAACTGTCTCAATTCCTAGAAGACCAAACCCTTAACAGAAACATGAAATGCGAAAGAGTTTGCACCTGGTTTGTCCCCTGGCAAGTGTAGCACCTTGTTATGTACTTTAGTAAATACCTAGAAGATGTTAAAAACCCCAAACTGTAAAACACATGGAAGTAGCACCCCCTGCTCTGCTGCAGTGGAACACAGCACAGGTTCATTAAGAAGCAGATGCTGTCCACACAACCCAATTATTACACTACCTCTGCACTTCAGGCCTTGCTGTACTGAGATAAGGTCATAGGGCAGATTTTAATGAATTAGCTAAAAAAACCCCCTCCTTTTACTCATCTCTTCTAAAATACCATACAGTTGTTGAATCCAATCCTCTCTATTTTTGCTTTTAAAATCTTAGATGATAGAAAGTTTTTCTCCAAGAGCACTAGCTGGACTTCTTATTCTCTTAAAAGGCTGATAAAATGTTCTGTCTGTTCACATGCTGAATTATCATAGACATTTTTCAAAAATAATTATGATCTGTGGAACACTTTATTCTTCATTAACAAAATAAATGAGACTTGCTGCTATTAACTGCCAACACATTTTGATGTGGGAAAAATTGATTATCTTTGCTACAGGAGATGAACAGGTCAGATTGTCAGCTGAGATAAGGTGTCAGAACTCCAGCTGTTTCTCTTGTCCCTAGTTTGGTCTTTATACTAAAAAGAATTTTAAAAGAACCCTTTAACAAGAAATGTTCTCTGATCCAGCAGATGAGAGAGCAGAAGCTACTGGGGTTTGCTCTGTTGCATAAGCCTGAGCAAGCTCCTTTAACCTCTCCCTGCCTGGGGTTTCCCCACAGCACCCAGTCCTCTCATCTAACTCTGCAGAACTCTTTTGGGGCAGAGTTTTTGGTGCACTTTGTAGGGTGGTCCATCACACACTGTGCATATCTGGTCATCAGCATTCCTGCAGGCTGGGATTGACCACGGTCATTCCAGAACGGGTAGTTGTCTCCCCAGGCAGGTGAATGAAGAGGGATACCCGGGAAGAGCAGAAGGTAAATAGTCCATCCTCTGTATGAGGACAGATTACAGCCTGGGGGGGTCAGGGTTTAGTGAGGCTCTTCCTGTAACTAAGACTGTTTATCACCAACTGCAACTGAAATTGTTTTGGAGATGAAGAGGCTGTTTGGGTTTTAGTCTCCCACCAACGTGTCCAGCAAGGAGGGGTCAGCAGCAGCCTACCTCAGCTGTCTGAAGCATCTCCAGTTGCTGCCTTGCTCGCAACCATGCAACTTATAACCCCACCCAAACTGTTTCTCCACGCTGATTCTGAAGATTAATTGTCCCATCCACTAAATATATGCACCTAAAATTACATCTGCTAAATATATGCACCTAAAATTGACCTTATTTTACTTTCTGTTCTTCTCACTTCAGTTCCAGTTATGGGTGATGTTACGACTTTCCAGAGGGATTAAAAAACTCTTCTATTCCAGGTTATTTGCTTCCTATATTGGCACTCAGACATCATGATCAATTTACTTTACATACTACCTGGTATTTTACCAGTTTATTATTCCTGGAATGTGCTTGATGAAGAGAACTGCCAATATAGGGTGTCTATTTGCAGACGGGATTGATGAAACATTTAATGGTTCCTAGAGTCTGTCTCTGTTGCCTGATGGCAGAATTTATTTCCTTATCTTTCAAGGATCCCTTGTAGGTGCATATTGCACTCTGCAGCATCCCAGCGCTTTAGATTCATGTGGGAGTGAAGTTTAAAGATCATCTCCTTTCTTTATTTTTTCTTTCAAGTGGAGAGAATTAAATCAGAGTACTTTTTAAAAAGTGTGCATCTCAGCATTTTCTTTTTTTGCACTGAGAGGAGAGTATTCCGAGTTATTGGATGGGTCCCAGGGACTCCTCTGGATCACGCAGCAGGGCTGGATGCACCTTTGTTTGACACGCTGTCAGCTCGGGGTTGTAACAACTGCTGTGGCTGAGGAGGAGGGAGGCAGGAGAGACTGGTCCTGTTTTATAAAGTATAAAATGAACTACTGTTTCCTAAAGGAATTAAAAAAGGCTTAAAGTTGAAGAGATGCAAAGCTGTAGGAAGGATAAATGTGATTAGATCAAGCACCGGCACGCATCTTGAGTCAGATCCTTTCTGAGGTTAAGGTTTTCCACAGCCTCCGAGGGTCCGCTGGATTCATGCAGAATCTGCAGCCCCTGGCACGTGTTTGCAAACNTCTGGCCCGTTTTTGCAAACACCTGCCAGGTGCTGCAGATTCTGCATGAATCTGGAAGGTGTTTGCTCTTAAACAAGGGTTCCGAGGTCATATTTGAGGAAGGGTTGGCCTCTGGTGCAGCTCTCGGGTAGGTGTTTGTAAGCTGTGAGCACCTTGCAGGAAAAAAGAACCATTCCTAAAGTAGTGCCCCATTAAGCAGGAGAAGGATGTGTGATGTAGCGCTGCGATGAGGTTACACCATCCTTCTTCTTCGGTTGCTTGCAGTGTTTNCTCTCGGGTAGGTGTTTGTAAGCTGTGAGCACCTTGCAGGAAAAAAGAACCATTCCTAAAGTAGTGCCCCATTAAGCAGGAGAAGGATGTGCGATGTAGCGCTGCGATGAGGATACACAATCCTTCTTCGGTTGCTTGCAGTGTTTTGTAATGCATCTGCCTGCTCTGGTGGTTGTGCTGATCCGTAACCTGCAGCACCACGTGGGCTTCATGCTGTTGTGGGAAACCATCCCTCAAACACTGTAACTAATTGTGCTTTCTCTCTGAGGGACTTCATGTATTTCTCTGGAGGATCTGCCAGAGGCCCACTGAGCTACTTGGCATCTCACTCTACCAGTTCTGCCTTGTTTTCCCTGTAGGCACCTCTGAGCTGGTACAGAAGTATCCCAATTTGAGTTAAACTCATCTTGGGAATTTCAGCTTGGCCTGTAGTGTGGGTACACCAGCCTTACCAACCCCGTGTACAAGCATTAACACCACGTTGGTGAGGTTTGTGTCTTCCCAACAGCTTGTTTGGCTTTGCAGATTCCCCTGGTCCTCTTAATTCAAAATGAGATGGAATCTGCTCTGGGAAACAAATTCCTAGTGCCTGGCTAGCTACCCAGTACTGAGCTCTGGTGTGGCTGGCAAGGCCCAAGCCATTCAAGGACTGGAAAACACATCCTGAGGGCACGTGGGTCTGCAGCATGGCTGAGACATCCTAGGAGCAGCATTTTCTGGCTAAGAACATAGTAGCAGCACCTTAGTGTAAATAGGAGTAATATTTTTCTTTGGTCATGCTTCTGCATGGGAATCACAAACCTTGAGAGACCTGACTGTGCAAAATGAGAGCTGCTTCTCTAGAACCAGAAGGAAATAACCTGTCCTTATCATCGACACAATATTAAATTATTGAAGTGTGCTGCATTTAGGGAGCAATTTCCAATGTGATTTAATATACCAGCCAAAGAGGAAATAGTGGGTGCTAGGTTCTGATAGGGGCAAGCTTAAGTCTTCGACTGAATTGGGGTCCAGGTCTCCATTTCTTGACTTGGTTCTCAGCTAGGTGTACGTTCCTGGACGCAGGTTACTGGTTTATCTGAACATGTTAAACATTGGTACATCACATTTCCCTCCCTGGGAAAAAGGTGAGGGTGGAATCTGTTATTTATCTCTAAGCTGTGGGCATCGCAGGCTGTCTGAAAGTCTGCTCCCTTTAACAGGTTTTTAAGCAAAGGTGCACTTTTTGAGTTGTTGTTTTTTTTTTCATTTCCTTATGAAATACCTGTGTCTGGCTGCACCAGTGGGAATCCTGCAGGGTGATGTAACAAGAAACTACCCAGTCACCACCCAGGGGAGGAATACTCCACAGCAAGGGAAGTGCTGCTGAGCCCACCGTGTTATTAGAGCTTGCAGTTTCATTGTGAGACAGCAGCAATTTTCCACTGGGAGTCAGAACAGCCCTGTTACTTGTTGTTTGTTCTTCCCAGTACCGTGCTCTCGAAGCCTCCATACCACTAGATTGTGATTACAGTAGAAAGAGCAACTGCATCAAGTGGGATCTGCTTGTTCTGCACCTTGTAAGTGCTGCTGTGCTGCAGAGTAAGGAAAGGGCTTCCCTGCACTGGAAACCTGGTGTAGCATTTCTTGTTTGTTCTGATTAGAGACCATAGAACCATAGAATGGTGGGGGCTGGAAGGGGCCTCTGGAGACCATCGAGTCCAACCCCCCTGCCACAGCAGGGTCACCCAGGGCAGCCCACACGGGAACAGAGCCGGGGGGGTTGGAAAGTCTTTAGACTTGAGACCCTAGAGCTGTAGTAAGTGGAGCAGTGGGCAGCTCCAGTCAGGAGCACGGCGTGGTGATGGTGTAAGTGTAAGGACAGGGCCTCTGCCAGCCAGCCCCCAGGATGGGGGAGCTGAAGCAGTGACTCGACCAACAGGATGACAGACAACTGGCAAAACCAGCACTAGTGTACAGGTGTCTTGGAGCAGTTAGCTTCTGGCTGCTCATTCCATCCTCCCACTAGACCAAGTTGCTCAAAGCTCCAACTAAACTGATCTTGAACAGTTCCAGGGATGGAGCATCCTCAACTTCCCTGGGCAACCTGTTCCAGTGTGTTACCACCCCTAGAGTGAAGAACTTCTTCCTAATTTCTAACCGAAAGATCCCCACTTCCAGTCCGAAGCCATCACCCCTCATCCTATCATTACAAGCCCTTGTAAAAATTCCCTCCCCAGCTTTCTTGTAGCCCCCTTCAGACACTGGAAGGCCACAATAAGGTCTCCCTGGAGCCTTCTCTTCCACAGGCTGAACAGCTCCAACTCCCTCAGCCTGGCCTCATATGAGAGGTGCTCCAGCCCTCACGATGTCTCTGACCTGCAAATCAAACCTCTGATGTGTAACTGCAGAGGTAGATGTGGTTCTGTGGAGTCCTTGGGGATTCTCTCTGTTGTTCTGTACCTCCATGAACTTGGCCTGGGCAGGGGGAGTAGGGCTTGAGCTTTATTCTGTCCAATGGTGATGTTACAGGCAGAGAGAATTGCATGATTTGCAGCTTATCTGCCATTGATGCTGAGGGGAACCAGCTGCTAAGTTTATCAATGTTATTTTTCATTATTTTTTCTTCTTGCTGCAAGGAGGAAACAGCGAGGGAGGGAACCTTTTCCTTGGGATTTATGGCTTAATTTTGAAATGAGCCCTCAAATTTCCAAGGCTTAAAGAATTTATTTGAGGTACATTGCTGATGATCTTGTTACTTCCATCTCATGGATGGCTCTAGGGATCAGATCAAGGAGATTCCAAATGTGCTGTTACCCTAATGGAGGAGAGGAGTGAACACCCTGTGGCTGGTGCCTGTCCTGGGGATCCCCCACAGCCCCTTGCTCCAGTGCCTACCAGTTGCCACGGTGAATTAGAGCCTTCTGAGGAGGCTTGGGGTAAATATAATTGGTGCAGGTCCCCCCAGAGTGAAAGCCCATATCATTTTTCTGACAAGAAAAGCAGAGGGACTGTCTGTGAAGCTGGATAATAAATCATTAATTGTTATTAATTACATTATTAGTGCGTGCATACCTGGGACCCATCCTTGGTAGCTTGTACTGATGTCAGCAGCCTTTTTTTAAGTAAGCAGACCTACTTAGATCTGTGTGACTCCTCCCGAGAGTAAGCCTTTGCAAAATCTGATGTCAGCACTTTAATATATTAGGTCCCACAAACAAAAATACGCTTGCTGTTTGCAGGTACTGAACCTCTGCACCAGATCCATGTCAGTGGGGAAATATGCCTGTCACTGAGCAAATGTTCTCGTCAGCAAAGCACAAGGATTAATGATGGAAAATACCAGATGAATGAGTGTTATAAAAGCTGCCAAAGCTCAGGCTCCCATATCGGTTACATTTTATCTTCTACATCCCCTTGGTGTAGCAGTAAATTATCAATGCTGAAAACTGTTATTTCATTCATGAATAATTGAATATGGCACTGGTTGGGTGATGGGGAGATAGTATGGAGTGTAGGAACAAAGGCAGCAACTCCCACGGATCCGAGATGATGTATGTGCTGAGCAAGATCAAGCTCAATCGTCACTTGTGCCCCTCATAGATAAAAAAGAAGACAAGGGCTGGATCTTGAGGCCCTTCAAAGTGTGTCTGGCCTCTGCTGCTACTGAGAGATACCAGGTGCAGTGTCTGCAGAGGAAGTTCCAAGCAGTGCCATTTAAATGTGGAGCGCCCCAAGGAGGGTGTACTTGGCTCAGCTTGGTGTGGCAGAGCAGCCACCACCTTTGCAGAGGGTGGAGAGGGATGGCTGCATTCACACCCAACCCTGGGAGCCTGAAGGAAGAGCTGCTTGAGCTCTGTGCCAGATCCTGCCTCCTGTTGTCAGGGAGGTTTGGAAGGGCATTCTGAGCAGCGCAGCACTCCAGTGTATGGGAAGGAAAAAGGGAAAAGGCTGGATTCACCAGTTGTTTGGGGTTTTTTCCCCCCAAAAAACTCATGTGCTTCTGAAGAAGCAGGAGCCTGACTTTTGTGTGCAGATCATTTTAGAGTGGTTTCAGGAGAAACAGGGGGCCCACCTCACCTTCTCCTTACATAAATGAGCCCCTATCATCCATCTCTGCAAAAAGAGAGGAGAGCATTGGGAGAAGCTGCTTCCTTCAGTGAAACAGAATGAGCTAAAATGCAGTTTAGTGTCTTTCTCCATATATTCTCTGACTATTTCTACCCCCCTGCTGGTGTTCTGCCTGCACATTTCTTCACCTTCTGCTTGCTGAGTAGGTGTTTTGAGGTGATGTCCAAATGCCTTTTCTGTTGCCTTCAATAGGGAAAAGTCTTATCCCCTTAACTGTACCACCAAGGTCATGATCCCATCACTCTAGTACTGGAGAATATTATTTGGGTGCTCTTAGTCTGAGCAGCATTTATGCCCGTCCCAGGTTAGACCATGCCAGGAGTGAGTTCTTGCCTTTGGGAATATCACCTACTTACCCTGATGAAGGGGATGCATTTTCTGGAACTGGTGCTGTTGATGGAAGGTGATGCTATTGACTCTTAAGTGACTCAAAGCCTCACACATAGGCTCATAAACAAGATATGGATGAGAAGACAAGCTGCTGCCTATTTTTAATTTGCAGATATATGGTGAAGCTAAGTACATTAAATGATTCACTTACGGTAATTTTTACATGCACATCAAATAATGCATGCCACTTTTGTACTTGATTGTAATATCTCCAATTTATGGAGATGAAGATGTAAAATCAGCCATACTGTGACTCGAGTCGGTGGTGGAAACTCCATGGCTCTTGGAGAAAAGGATCTGTCTCATAGTAGGGCCATCTTTAGAAATGAAAGGAGGGGGAGGCACATCCACAGTGTATTTAAAAATCCATTTGATTCAGGCAAACAATCCGTGACCAGCTCTCATGGAAGCAAACAGGGTAAAATAACTCATCTGGTTTTATAGGCGAGAAAAACAATCTGAGAAAATTATGGATGTACCTGGGCCTAATTTAGACCACACAAAGCTCTATCCTGCTGCATCAGGAAATTTATCAGTGAATTTTTATTGCAATTCTTGCCTTATATCAGCATGTTAAGGGTAGAGAGTAAGAGTCTGCTCTTGCTTGGTGCAGATCTATTAGTTTCAGTGCAATTACTTCACCGTTACACCAATGTATCTAATCCAAACAGCCTGCTTAACTGAACCCAATTTCCATCTCTCTAACAATTAAAAGTCTCATGAAGCCAAAGAGCTGCGACTGAATGAGGTTGTGAGTGTGGTAGGTGTGTGGGATAATAGGTGAGGAATAATTCTGCCTGCTGAAGTGGCTCGTGGACAACATAAAGAGCCAGATTTCAGCTTTGGAATTGCTTACTGTATTGGTAAAGGTTAGTTAAGTTCGTTGTCATCAACTTTATGAAATGTTTGATTGGAATGGGAATTTGTGCTTGTTAATTAGAACTCCCACTGAAGCATGTTGTGACCTAGATATCAGGATAATTTCCATGAAGAGGCCTCTGTATTCAGTAGTGCTGTAAACAGTTATTTGAGATGCAGCAATAATAAAATTATAGTTCTTTCTCGATGATATTTTCCCCCTTTTTCATGTCTTCTCTTCAGAAATATAATCAAAATTATTACTGATGCAGAACAAATCAGAAAATTACCATCACCACTCCGTGACAATCACATTGCTCGGCCATCACCAGCTCAGTCCACACGTGAGAACTGCGTAAACTTGTGTTTATTAATTAAAAATGACACCACATTTTGAGAACGGGAATCTGCCATCCACAGCTTTTCCCTTCTTTTGACATTAATATCCTAGGCCAAACAATATTCACTCCAGTTCATCAGGTCATGGCACCTTCTTGACTTGTTGGCAAACATTTAACAGAGAGACGAGGAAAATTCCTTGTCAGTAAAATGAAGGTTCTTGTAATGGGAGCATTACAAATTGGGGTTTCTGGTTGTAGAATGTTGAGATGTTTCAACTTTCTCATCATGACACAGGCTGGTGGAGTGGAACTGATGTTAGTTAGCATGCAAATGCTGCTCTGAGCTACTTGCACACATCTCGAGGCGTTGCTTGTCTTTATCTGAGCAGAGCACTTGGAAAGGGTTCTCACCCGCTTCATGCTTCTGGACTGAAGGGTAGCTGGTGGTTGATACTGAGAGAAGATGGAGACAGGGTTGTGTAGCCCAGGTCTCTGACTGGTGGGTGGATCCTGGGCACAGTCTCATCATGGAAAGGTCCTCTGGGAAAGCAAATGCTGTGGTCATGGTGTCTGGCTGGCTACAGATGGTATAAATCGGTGTGGCCAGGTCACCATTACAGAGGGAATTGGTTAAAAATGCTGAATCCCTTTACAAAAAATGCTCCATCCCTGTAGGGAAGACCTGAGGTGTGGAACTGAGTTCTCCTACTGATGATGCATTTTGAAAGGAGTGAGGAGATTTGAGCACCGAGAAGGCAGAGGGTGAAGTCCATACTCAAGAAGTAGAGTTTTTTCTGAGCATCTGCTTTGCCTTGGTCCCCTTGTGAAGCAGGAGGAAGAAGTTGAGCTGGTTTCAGTTTGAGCTGTGGCAGCAGCGATGAAGAGTGGAGTGGGTGTTACACTGGATCCCTGGAGTTGCTTTTCCAAGTAGATGCTCATTTCTTTGGGGTTAGTAGAAGCCAAATTTCTAAGAGTCAGGTTCTATTCTGCACAGCTCTGAGAAGGATGATTTGATGTGGTGGGAGGTACACGTGGCTGCCCCAGATGTGGAGGCTCGGGATGTGTGGACCTGCAGCTGTTAAAATTCTTCTGAGACTGACAGGGAATGTTTTGAACAAAGACCTAGTCACATTCTTTATCTGAATCCTTCGTTTCAGTACCCATGCTATCATGTCTTCCACCCCTCCACCTCTTCCCAGTGGAAAAGCCTTTATTTCATACCCTAAAATACATGCAACAGCTTTTGCAAAAGGAGAACTACCATCTGGTAACTGGGATTCAGTGCAAGCCTCTCTAACTCTTACTCTTTTTTCTGGAGTTTAAATCAAATAAAAAGTACCACAGGGCTTGATCCAACTGGATTGTTACCTCTTGATGATGCCCTGAAGTCTTAAACCGAGCCCTTCTTACTGTCTTCAGCACCTGGACAGAAGTATTAAGAAGGCAAATCTGCCAGCAGTTCTTTTACTTCAAAAATCAGGAAAGTATTGCAGAGCTACAGTTGGGGCATTTGGAAAACAAGACCCATTTTTGGATATTCTCATCTTGGGAATGCTTATTAAATCCAGCGTCAGGTTTGTTAAGTAGAAGTAGAAGGCTTCTGATTTACAGCAGCGTGTCTGAGACCTGAATGATGTAAGCTCAGTTCTGCCACAATTTAATTGACAGTTTTCTGGTAAGGCCCAAAGGGGTCCTTGTTCTCTGCATAACACTCTATTTATTTATTTATTTATTTATTTTTCCTTTGTCCTTTTATTGAGAGCTAAATAAAGTTGAGGGAAACTGCTGATTCGTAAAAAGAAAAGTCGTTTTTGGAACATGTTAATATCTTGTGATAAAGCAGCCATTGCCATTTTATGGTACCTGACAGAAATTACCCAGTTTCTTTGCAGACAATTAAATGGAATTATCAGCCCATTAGGTTAGATACATTTCACAGTAGGAAAATAAAACCTGATGTTTACTTATCGATGTTTAAATAAATTGTAATTATCATTTCATGACAGTCGTGTAGTACTGTAATTAAGCTTTAAAATAAAGGGTAATTGGAATTAAGAGGGCTTATCTACATTTCTTTTAGAAGTTATTGTTGAAGTCAGCTGGGATAATGTGCAGTAGCTTTCAGGAAACAGCATTCACCTGTTTCTGCCACGGACTCCACGCAATGCTGCGGGTTCCTTAGGAGAGACATCTGGGTACAGCTCATTGAGAGAGGAGGGTCAGAGCGGTGAGAAACTGCACGTTTAGGACAACGTCCTCACTCTGAGCACTGATGGGGTTTGTTTGTACTGGGCTTGAGTGCCTTTTGAGACCGAATGCCTTTTGAGACTGAGCTGAGCTGCTTTATTTTTCTCCTGCTCTTTGATTGCTATTTCTTGCAAGAATAGGTTTTGTGGGTTTTTGGTTTGGTTTGGGGTTTGTTTGCCAGCCCAGCATGGCACATTGAGGGATATGGCTGGCTGGCTGTTTGATTCAGCAGGCTTTGCATGCAAACCTTGGTTTTACCAAGGAAACTCAGCGTCAGGGGGAGCAGTAGGGCCCAAGCCTACACCTCGGACTACTCAGTTCTTGAATTTGATGTCAGCAATGGGATTGGGACCTTCAGTGGGGTGAATATATATATTAAATAGATATAGGGAAGATGTAGGCAATGCCACAGGGAGAGAAATCAGCTCTCTGCTCAACAGGAGCAATAGGGTAAGGGCAGTGCATCAACTGAGTGAGCTCCTGTCAGTCCCCTCTGAAGAGGGGTATGGCTGAGACTCAGAGGTTCTTTAAAGACTTCATCGAAAAGGTGTTAAAGGGGCTTGAACTCTTCTGAAAATAAATGATCCGGAAAACACTCAGAACAAACAGCTTTCTGCCAGAGGTGTCAAGAAGTGGTGCATTCGAGTTCCCCCTGGCAAAGGGCTGATCAAGCATGAGAAAAGTTGTGGCCCCTGCCAGCTTAGGTGAAAATGCTGCTTTTGAGGCTGTGCCAGGTTCTAGGGAAGAGTGGGGTGAAATCTACCGTGTGACAGCAGGTTGATTTCCTTTTAATGTGTGTGTCATTTGTGAAGGGTTAGGGGGGAATACTGTTTAGTTTTCTTTAAATTCCGTTTGGATATTAGGGATATTTTGCATAAGCAAGCAAAAGCAGTCATTAATCTACATCAGTCATTTCTTTGAAGCTCTTTGTTCTGGTGGATTTGGGGTTGGTCGTGTTGCCTTCACTAAATTACTCTTGTATCGAGAGTCTAAATTGCCTAATTAAAGACAATATTTGTTTCAGTTCCTCCCCAAGCCTTTCAGTGCACAAAAGGAGTGGGCAGATCCATAGCCTCACAGGCAAAATGCATTTCCCATCTGATAAGCTCCTTCGGTTTAGTTTCTTATTGCACATGAATACTGATGATGTTTGAATACTGTTGCACGTAGTCTTTACTCCTTGTTCCCTTCCCACTGTGAGTAGGATCAATTTTCCTTTCCCTCAGGACTGTCTGTTCCTCCTTGAGTTGTGGAACTCCTGCTGCACTGTCAGGGCACAGCAGAAAACACCCTAGTACCAGGATGGATGTCTTGAGTGTCACTCGTGTTCAGTTGTTAGGGTCTCAGAAGCCTGAGATCTTATCTGATGCACTCACTGACTGGCACGCTGTGCATCTCATGCTCTTGTCCCATCTCAGGAGAATAGCCATGAGAAGGCTCCCTGCTCTGGAGGTAACCTGTGGGAATATCTTAGTTTGAAGGGGACAGTCTGTACCAGGACATGAGGGCAGGACTGAGAAAGCACTGCATGCTGGACAGGTGTCCAAGTGGAATTTGTTTGCCCTTATTGGTTTTGTATTTCATAGAATGAGAGAATGGCAGTGGTTGGAAGGGACCTCTGGAGATAGAGAAGTCCAACCCCGCTGCCAGAGCAGGGTCACCCAGGCAGCCCACACGAACAGAGCCCGGGGGGGGTTGGAAAGTCTC
>VWZY01010921.1:114957-130707 GCA_013399075.1 Chloroceryle aenea
TTGGAAAGTCTCCAGAGCAGGAGACTCCACAGCCTGATTCAGGTTCTGTCACCCTCACAGGGAGGAAGTTTCTCCTCCTGTTGAGGTGGAACTGCCTGGGTTCCAGTTTGTGCCCATTGCCCCTCATCCTATCCCAGAGCACCACTGACAAGAGCCTGGCCCCTTCCACTTGCCCCCCACCCTGCAGAGATTTGGGAACATTCATCAGCTCCCCTCTCAGGCTTCTCCTCTCCAGGCTAAACAGCCCCAGGGCTCTCAGCCTTTCCTCACCACAGAGATGCTCCAGTCCCTTCAGCATCCTCAGAGCCTCCCTTGGACTCTCTCCAGTATTTTCCTGTCCCTCTTGAACTGGGAAGCCCAGAACTGGACACAATACTCCAGATGTGGCCTCACCAGGGCAGCGTAGAGAGGAGGAGAACCTCCCTCACCATGCTGGCCACATGTGCACCCCATGGCTTCTCACTGTTAGGTGCTGGTATTTCTCATAAGCCCATATGATTTTAGGGAGACACTTTAAACTCAAGAGTTAAGACCCGTGTTTTAATTTGGCAGTGGTCTTTGGAACCCTTTGGAAGCCGAGTCTGTAAACATCCAAAGTGCTCTGATCTGCAGCTCAGAACGCAGCTTGTTTAAAAAAATGTTTTGAAGATTGTGGGGTTTTAACATTAAAGGGGGAGCTTTTTGAAGAAGCCAAAGCTGAATTTGATTTTTTTTTTTATTTTTTTTTTGTTTTTTTATTTTTTTTTTTTTTTTCTTTTAATTGGGGTGTTTNAATTGTCATGTTCTTGGAGTCTGTGCTCTGAGGTTGGAATGATGAGAACTAACCACGGGCAGCACAGTGCTGAGTTCAATGCAGTGTGGTTTTTAGGGGCCACTCTTTGATATTTGAAGTATTCAGGATTTTTTTTCTAATATCACATCAATCTTGAGTTGACTTGGCAACTCTTTCAACCTGTGTAAATTAGAAGCCCTGACTTGACTTTACTCCCAGTTTATACCAGGTTAGAATCCACCTGTGATCACCAGAATTCAAAGTATTTGAAGGTAGATTTTGTAATGATTTTCCTTAAACCTCTTGTTTATTCCTGCTTTCTCTCTTTTTTTCTTTTCTTTTTTTTTCTTTTTCTCCATCTTTTGTGTTTCGTTTCCCCCGCCTTTTGGTGTTTTGTTGTTTCCTGCCCTTTGTGTTTCTTTTCCCTCTTTTTGTTTCTCTTCTTTTCCCCCTTTCTGTGTTTCTCTTTTTTTTTTTCCCTTTCTGTGTTTCTCTTTTTTCCCCCCCTGTCTATGTTTCTCTTTTTTTTCAGCCCTTTCTGTGTTTCTTTTTCTCCCACACTTTTTTTTTCCTCCTGTTACATAAAGGTGAAAGCAGTGCCCAGCTGAACCAAATAAAAGGGAAGGCATCATCTTGTACCAAATGCTATTACATTTTAGCACTTGAACTAGAAACGCTGATGCAGCCAGCCAGCTCTGGCAGTTTTAGTTTGATGTGCTAAGCCAAGGTAATTGCAGTGTGGCTGCAGATCCACTGAAGTTCAAAGTCAAGTTTCCACTCGGCTTTGATCGGGTGGTTGGAGAGGCCACTGTCGGGCACGCTGGTCTCGGGGTTAACTGGCCACAGTGCAATCAGTGGGTCCCACGGTTTCCTAGGGTGGATCTGCAGCTTTGTGAATGCTTTGTCAGTGCCTTGGGCAGTGTCCTCTCGAAGAGGAATGTCGGAGAGAAACACGGATTATCTGGAAAGCTTGCTGGGAAAAGGAAATAAATTCTTATTCCTGGCGTGGTTGGCAAGAGGGGCAGCTGAGGGGGGTGGGTTTGTTAGTTCCCAGTACCTGTCTTTTTAGAGAGGAAGGTCTTGTAAGATGTGTGGAGCTGTTGCTCTGCCTTCCCATGGGAGCAGGCAGTGCTGCTGTGCCTACTTCATTGCACAGGACTCTTTTATTCCTGGGAGCTGAGCAACCTGTGGAGTAAGGTCCCTCTGCCGTGAGCGAGGGGACAGCAGGGTAGCTCTTGGATGCTTCCCCACCTGGTTTGATTTCCTGAAGGGTAACAGACCCTCAGCCTAGCACACACCCACGGGCCAGGTTTTGTGAGGGAACACCTTGTAATACAGTTAGATAAACCCAAATGGAACAGCAAAAGCAGCTTTAAAACTCCAGTGCCTATTTATCCTCAGTGTGCGATCTTCACCCTGGCGAGCAGGTGACAGAACACCTCTGGTTTAGCCTGAGGCTGTGAAGTGCAGTCCTGCTTTCCCACTCCACTATAAAATTTTACATTTGATCCAGTTGACATTTGGGTGCAATAGACCATAAATTACTGCAGGTCCGAGCAGTAAAGGAAAGGACATTAGAATAATCGAGTGGCTGCAGAGCTGGGTGAGTGTGTGAGTGTCTACGGCACAGAATTTTTCCATTAGCTTACTTTTATGAGCCATGTCTGTTCACTTTGTCTATATCTAACACACCTTAATTTCATTTTCTCTTGAAAGCAACTCAAGGGATTGCTGAACTTGTTGAGTTATGAGATTTTTTTTGTGTCAACAGAAATTTAATTACTTCAGAGCAATGAATCACTGTAACTCATCTATAATAAATCTCCACAGTGCACTATTCTAGAGAATACACTGTCTCTTGAACCATAAGGTGTAACCTTTGTCACCGTTTGTCTCTCCATCAGTATGATCATGTTTGAGACCTATTTGTTACCCTTAGTTGTTTTTGGGGTTTTTTTTCTGCTGTTTTCACTTCCATTAGGATAAATCTCTGTTGGGAAGGGAAGGACTCGCACGTGGCACGTCTGCCACGCTGAGGTTTGTACTTCACAGGGGGGTTGGTGGCACTGCCAAGTGACGTGCTCGTGTTCTGTCAGCTGCTGTGAAGCAACAACTTCCACTGGAGCTACCAGTTTTTTACCTTGTGAGTTATTTACTCAATGTTAATGTCACATTGAACCACTGGAGGTTGCTCCTGTTGTTTTAGATAGAGATCAAGACCTGGGCTTCTTTCGTGTGGACTCTTTCCTGTGGCGTGAGCATTGGGAGGGCTTGGTGGGTAAGGAATGAAAAGGAGAGCAAGGAAAGAAGGGCTTTGCTCTGTGCTGACATGCTCTGCTCTACACCTGTCTTACTGCTGTCCATCTAAAATACCCAAACTAAGCGAGTTTGATGTAGTAACAAGATGAGCTTTTGCTTTCTAGCCACTCGATGAAATGATTTATTTCTCAGGGGTTAACATTGCTCAGTCACTGAATCAACCTGAGTGGGAGAAGTGTGGTTGGTGGTTGGTGGTTTGTTGAGTTTCTTTGGTTGGTTGGGTTTTGTTGTTGTTTTGGGGGTTTTTTTGGTGTTTTTCCTCATCAGAGTTCAAAAATCACTACTAATAACCTAACACAGGGAGCTTTTCCTTAGTAATTTGGTAAAAACTGAGTAGATTTCCTTCCAATTCAAAAAGAGGAAGAATAACTTTTAGTTAAACAGTAGATGTGAAAGCTACAGACCCCAGACTAATTCCTGGGAAAGGCTGTGTCTGGGGAGAAGATGAAAAAAAAAAAGAATTTTGCTTTTTTTATTCTTCTCCACGAGGAAAATCTTACTTGTTTTCCTTAAAATCAGTAATATAGAGGAACTTCTCAATTCAAAGGAGTGCAGCTGGCAGTCTTGTGGGCATTTTGCTCCAACATCTGCCCCAGCAGTACAATATTGCTGTCTTTCAGAGGTGCTCCATGTCCCTGAACATCCTGTTACCTGACTCAAGGGTGTCATTGCCACGTCGTTTCAGTGGCAATGCAACCTTTGCATTTGCAATCATCTTTTCAAGATGTAACCCATCTACATCAGGTACATTTTTGATCTCTAGGAATTGTATTTCATTACAAAACAAAGTCATCTGTGTCTCAGAGTGAAGGTGTATAGACTGCTCCTACAGAAGCTGCTTCCCCGTAGGAATTGAGTCTCTTGCACGTAGTTTGCAGCAGATCCTCTTCTTTGCACTTGGTGAGCAACATCCCCATCAACTTCATTGGAAGTGCTGCTGCCCTATCTTTTTGTGCTGTCCCATAGGTTTCCCTGGTTTGGTGGGGCCACTTCCCGTGAGGTTAGAGGGATCAGTTGAGGTCAGAGGGATCAGTTCTGGTCAGAGAGCTGCAAGGTTTGAGGCAGGGAAATCACCTGGCCCTGAAGAAATCTTGGGATCTGTTTGCTGCTTGTATTTATGATCCTTCTGTTCAGGGCCTCCAGCAGGGAGGCTTCTCCACCTTTCTCAGGCAGCCTTTTGGAGAACATGGAAATGTTTTCCCTATGTCTATCCTAAAACTGTCTTGCTGCAGCTTACTCCCAGGACTTGTCTGTGTCTTTAAGGACATGGAGAACAGGTGATGCCCTTTCCCTTGGCATGTTTTATATCCAATACTGTTACACTTCCCCTCAAGACACTTCCTCTTAGCTTATGCCTGAAACTCAACAGCTGTCTTGTTGGTAGGTGCTGTTTTCTAGACTTCATTTATTCCTACTGTTCTCTTCTGGATTTTGTCCAGCTGCTTCATTCTTTTATTTTTTTTCCTTTTTCCATCTACTATGCCCAGTTTAGCCGGATCATTTTGTACTCAAACACTCTTTCCCACTGTGGATCATGTCCCTGCTGGCTCAGTATGATCCTCAGTGGTAAGTCCTCCTCACTGTGGCATCATCAGATTGCTGAGATCAAAGTACTCTCCTAGAACACCCTGTGGGTGAATAAGCAGAAAACCACCTGGCTCTGAGAATGGGGCTGCCTGCTTCTGTTAGCTCTAGAGGAATGTTGTGCTGCTTTGAAATGGTGCAACTTAGTGACAGAAGTTGGGATGGGTTGGGTTTTTTGGTTGATTTTTCTTGTTTGTTTTATATATATTCCCCCCTTCTTCCTACATGTGTCAGTGCTTCTGTTTCTGTAAGGAATGGTTCCTAATCCTTGCCGAGCAATTCATTTCCAACCCTCAAAATGAAAATGCTCCTGAGGCAGCCCCAGTGTGCTCTTTGCTTTTAACTAAGACAGACAGAGCTGTTCTTTATTGCTGTTCCCAATGATTCCAAAGCCACCGAGCGTGTAGTGTGCCTGTGTGTACGGAGAGAAAGGAAAAACTTCCTTTTGAGCCAAGGAAAAGACCAAAGAAATAGCAAACTGCAGCTGCATACGAAGGGCCAGAACGTACCACAAAGCTGTGCCCCTCTGACAGGAGACTCTCCAAGACCTTTTGATAAGCAGGTCTGGAGAACAAGTCCTGTGAGGAGCAGCTGAGGGAGCTGGGGTTGTTTAGTCTGGAGAAGAGAAGGCTGAGGGGAGAGCTTCTGGCTCCTTACAGCTGCCTGAAGGGAGGTTGGAGTGAGGTGGGTGCAGCCTCTTGTCTCAAGTAAATAATGACAGGACAAGAGGAAATGGACTGAAGTTGCATCAGGGAGGTTTGGAATGGATGTTAGGAAGTATTTCTTCAGTGTAAGAGTAGTCAGGTGCTGGGATGGGTTGCCCAGGGAGGTGGTGGAGTCACCATCCCCGAAGCTATTACAAAAACATGTGGATGAGGCCCTTGCGGACATGCTCTCGTGGGATGGTGAGGTGTTGGTGGCTGGCCACAGTGATCCTAGAGGTCCTTTCCAACCCTGATGATGCTGTGATAAATCCCTGCTGGGTGGTCAGGGTAGAGGATGTCATCTGAGGGCATTGGCAAGCTAGTGGTTGTTTGGTTGGTTTTTTAATTACAGCTGCCTTTGTTACATGCATGTAATTATGTACATAAAATTATACTTGCTGCAGTCACATGGGTGCTAAACAGACGTGACCAGAAGTTGTAGGTTTCTGTCTCCGCTGTTTAGTGGTTGGTGATCCTTGTGGTAAGCTCAGGAAGTGTGGGTTAGAAGAGCAGACAGCGAGGTGGGTTGAGAACTGGCTGAACCACAGAGATCAGAGGGTTGTGATCAGTGGTGCAGATCCAGCTGGCAACCTATGAGTAGTGGTTTTCCCCAGGGGTAAGTTCTGGGTCCAGTCTTATTTAACATCTTCATCCATGACTGGGATGAAGGGATNGGGCTGCCCTGGGTGGCCCTGCTCTGTCAGGGGGGTTGGACTTGATGATCTCCAGAGGTCCCTTCCAACCCCTACCATGCTGTGATTCTGTGTTGACTCCCTGTGATCCCTTGCTTACAGAAACACAGCTTTTTCTCTCAAGCAGCTGTATCTTGTCCTGCTGTGACCCTGCGTGTCTCTCTAGCTGGCTTTAGGCAGCGTTTTGATGCCTGTTTTGTAAAGCAGATAGCCCAGTAGCCATTTGTGGGCATACACTGGAATGGTTCTTTGCTAAGGTTCATCTTCTGCTCCGCTTCCCAAGTGTGACATTGAAACAAAGTTGATTAATACCGAGTAATATACCCTGCATCCACCATTCTCTGTCTTTCCAAGATGCCTGCCCCGTTCTCCTGCGATACCTTTTCAGTTTAAAGGTGTCCATGAG
Source organism: Chloroceryle aenea (assembly GCA_013399075.1). Lineage (NCBI taxonomy): Eukaryota > Metazoa > Chordata > Aves > Coraciiformes > Cerylidae > Chloroceryle > Chloroceryle aenea. The sequence continues at coordinate 121,435 of VWZY01010921.1, forward strand.
ATGCTGACCAAGATTGCTGCTCGTACGAGCCAGGTCCTCGCTTGCTGTAAATCACTGAAGGTAGCAGAGCAATACCAATTTCTCCAAGCTGCACAGAAATGATGAAAATACAATTTTCCAACAGAAAACTGCTTATTCAACAAGACCCAAACATACAGACCTCAATCAAACTCCATTTAGAAAAGAAAAGAAAATGAAGTGGCTTTTTACCTCATTAAGAGATAACTTTCCAATTTTTTTCTTTCTAATTTAGATGAAAAATTCTATTTTGAAAGGTGTTCCATTTTAATCACTGAAATTAAAATCTTTGCACAAATTATATATTTTAAGGGATATTTTTGACCACTGGCAGCTCATTCTGACTCTGAATTGTGTGGAATAGTGCAAATTCTTGCTCGACTGAGGACTTTTGTTTGGCATTCAGGTATCCAGCTCAGAGAGCCATTCTCACTGATGGCTTCTTAGTATTTGCAAACGTAGCTAAAGAATGATTAAGAAGGCTGAGCAACGTACCCCAAAGGTAGGAATGCTCCCTATGGGCTCTTCCCATGAGGAAAGTGTGAGGAAGTTTGTATTTGCTCATACGTTGAGTTCTTCCAGACCCGTGTCTAAATGGCTCTGCATTTATGGCTGAAAAGGATGTAAGATTCTTTCCAGATTTATTGCTGTTTAATATAAACACACAACATGATAATCATGTCTTTAAGTATAGCTAATGAAACTTTAGTACCCCGTGATAGCTTTGTCAATAAAAATGTGAAGGATCTGCAGCTGTTCTGAAATAAGCTCTGAATTGTGTGTGGCAGTGGAGTTATTGGCATCTTTGCTGCGTGGCAACACCCCGTGGAATCAACAGAGCTTTGAGGAAACGAACGGGGAGTTGAAAGTCTGGCTCAAAATTAGCTGCACAATCTTTGGAAGAGAAGCAGAAACACTGGCCATCAGACTGGGGTTTGGCCCAGTGGATGATGGGGAAGGCAACAAGCAGGCAAATGGACAAATCTCCAGGGAGAGTATTTGCTGGGGACTAATCACATCGAGCCCGGGGATGGGTTTGGCTTCCATACTTTCCTGGGACTGAGATTCTGCTGATGAGGAAGGAGGAGAGTGGGGTGGGCACCATGGCTGTGTTCCTTTGGGAGATCAGCTGATGCCACGGTCGTCTGGCCAGACTGGGTCTTGCTGGCACGGGCAGCCCATGTCTGTCTGTACTCGTGGCCAGGAATGGTCAGGCTTAGAGTAGAAAGACTTGGAGAAACTAGTGAGGGGGGTGTGTGTGTAACACCCCCTGCAACCCCTGGAGAAATACAATGCTTGGTCAGTTGAGGGAAAGAAGCAGCGCTGCCTGCTGAGCTCTGGCTCAGCAGGCTCCACAAACCTGACAGCTGAGGGTGTAGAAATTTGGTCCTTAAAGCCAGGGAGCGAATGCTGTAGTGTTGAGCAGTGCTTGAGTCTCACATGCTGTACATGTTTTGTGCATTAGAAGCAACTAATAATCCCATCTACAACTATTTGGAAACATCACAAACGTAATGGAATATGTGTGTAACCATCTGATCATCTTTATACCCTCAGGCACCTGGTGTTCAGGTCCATTTCCATGCGTAGAGATGTGACTGGGCAGGCTTCCCCTTTTCTAATTGCTCTACTTTTCTAATTGCATAATGGTTTGTCTTCATCATTAGTGTTGTGTGTGAGAGGACCAATGCCTGGCAAAAAAGGCCCTGGGGGCGCTGGGGGACACCCGGCTGAGCAGGAGCCGGCAGGGCGCCCAGCTGGCCAAGAAGGCCAAGGGCCCCCTGGCCTGGATCAGAAGCAGTGTGGGCAGCAGGAGCAGGGCAGGGATGGTGCCCCTGCCCTGGGCACTGGGGAGGCTGCAGCTGGAGCCCTGGGGTCAGTTCTGGGCACCGCAGGGTAAGAAAGACATGGAGGGGCTGGAGCGAGTGCAGAGAAGGGCAACGGAGCTGGGGAGGGGGCTGGAGAACAAGTCCTGTGAGGAGCAGCTGAGGGAGCTGGGGTTGTTTGGTCTGGAGAAGAGGAGGCTGAGGGGAGAGCTTGTGTCTCTCTGCAGCTGCCTGAAGGGAGGTTGGAGTGAGGTTTGTGATGGTCTCTTCTCACAGGTGACCAGTGACAGGACAAGAGGAAATGTGCTGAAGTTGCACCAGGGGAGGTTCAGATCAGACAGAGGGAAGAATTTTACTGAAAGAGCAGCTAGGCACTGGAGCAGGCTGCCCAGGGAAGTGGTGGAGGCACCATCCCTGGAGGTGTCCGAAAAATGGGTGGATGTGGCACCTCGGGACATGGTCTAGAGGTTGGGCAGAAGGTTGAACACAATGATCTTGGAGGTCTTAACCATTCTATGATACTTCTGCTGCTTATATTATTCCATCCACTGCTTTCTATCTGCTCCCGGATTCCTCATTGCCAGAGTTGCGCCGTTTCCTTTTGCTTTCACAACATTGGTATTGTTGACAGCAGTGAAGGATCCAACCCCAAACGTAAGCAACACCGTGGTGTAATAAGAGGTCTAACAAGTTTCTTCAGAGCTTTCTTGGAGGAATTTCAAATTATGGAATGCTAAGTCATGCCCACAGCTAAGCCTGGCTGAAGCAGTACTGTGAGAATTAAGACGTGTAAGACAATTTGATGCTGCTCATTTCAGTGCTGAGTTTCCATTAATCTTGGAGATCTGCAATTTCTGCATTTTTGTGCAGGAAGGAAGGGAGGACAACGCTGTCAGAAACACTGCTGGAGTATATTTGCATATATATTTACAGTTACATTCTTTTACTTCTTTAGCCCCTGTGGAATTCAAGGTTCAAAATACCAACCTCTGCTGCAAAACCTAAAAGCATTGGGAGCAAAACAAATTACTCAAGAGTCCTTTCTCTGTAGGGAATTTTTCTTCCTGAAGAGAACAAATCTGTTTTCTTTTCAAGTATAAATTAAAGGACAGGAGTTGCATTACTGTTAGCAGATGAAAAGATGGCTTTTTCTTTGCCCTGCTCTGATCAGGATTTAGAACAAGAAACTGAAGTTCCATCGATTGTTTCAACACGGTTCCTAGGCAGGGCAGATTTTTCTACTCTGACAGCTTTTTTCATGACAGAGTGTAGTATCTGCTTCGTGATTTAACTTTCTTTGATATTTAGATACTGGAAAGATAAGTGACTTTCTAGAAACCTTCCTAGACTTAGTAAGTAGCATATAAAACCAGTACCTCATTCTCCACTTGCAGCCAGATACAGCCTCTGGATGCTATCCACAGTTGTGAAGTGATTTAGAATATTTTAGCCCATCTTTCCCCCCGCCATCCCTTCAGGTTATAGTGTTCATTAAAAACCAGTTCATTAATTTACTACTGTCCATGCATTCTTGCTAAGTGGCAGCACTAATATTAAAAGTTATCAGTTATTGTTTTCTTACAAAGTATTTTGTTGTCTCAGCTTTGTACAAGCCAAGCACTTTAATTGCAGCTCTTAATCTTTCAAAGTGCTTTGCAAAGATGAATTAATTAATCATCATAACACCCTTGTTGAGCAGGTACAGTTGTGTGGGGCATAAACTGCAAGATTCTGTGCTTGCACCCAAGTGCCCCGTTAGCTCCCACGTGGGCTCTGCGTTGGGAATGTGACAGGAGTCTGGACACAATCAGGTTCTCCAATTTCCACTGATTTACCTGGGGGAGTCTCTGGCTGCAGAGCTGAGGTTGCCTTAGGGAGACGTGTCCCAGAAGAACAAGGTCACTGTGGACAGTGGATGGAGGCAGTGAGCTCCGTCTCGGAGCCCTTCACGCTTGGGCAATGTAGTGGCACCCTTGTCTGTGACATCAAATACTCTTAATTTAGTGGGAGTCGTGTCCCAGCAGGTCTCTGGTTTGCTATAGTGACAGCACGCTCCTTCCCCTGAGCTGCTTTGCCCATCATTTAGCTGAGGGTCTGGACACCCTGCTCCTACACTGGCCAGCCCCAGGGACTGAAAGGTTCACTTGGGTATGGAAATAAATCTACGTCAGCCAAAGCCATTTCCCTTCCTTCTCAATGGTAATGATTGCACCCAAAGTCTGCTGTGGGAGCCCTCTACATGAAATGCTGTTTCTGGTTGAAACAGCAAATTGGAAGCAGTCAGGTGGCCTATAAATCTTTGACTAAAAAGATAGGTTGTCAATTTTATCAAAGTTGCACTGCAGAATAGCCCTAAGCAGGAGTCTCTAAAACCCTACTTCACATTCCACAGATGAGGATAAATTATAAGCCTCCTTGCTATATATTTCTGAAATATAATGTACCTATGTCTGTAACACAGGCTATAAAATGGAAATGAGATATCCAGCACTCCGGTGGTTTTCTGATGTACAGAGGTTATCCTGGCAATAGAGCTCAAAAACCTCCAGTAATATTTTAAAAGATCAGCAATGTCCATTTGCATAAAAGTTTTCCATTTTTTCCAAACGGCTGAGGAATGAGGAATAAAATTTCAGACAATTGTCCCTAAGAAGAAATAATTAAATGTGTGAAAATGGAGCTGAGATCAGTTAGACAAGAACCAAAGCAGATCTGCTATGCACGTGACATTCAGAAACCCATCAAAATCGTTTGGAGCTTATATATTGTACCTATAGTTGAGTTACAACTGGAAATTATTAAATGATCTCTTACATCACAGCGAATGGCTGTGGAAATGTTGTGGGTGCTCTTTGACACTGTGCCAAGACTGTGTTTAGATTCAGCATTTAATGGTGCCCGTGGCTGGGATCGCTCCTGTGGTGGGTGTATGCAGCTGCTTTGTATCAAATGTGGGTTACTCGGTGTTGAGGTGCAAAATTCAGTGGGACCAACTGCTGGGAGATTTTATTTTCTTTTTAACTAGGTCTCCACAGGATGGAATCTGTTAAGCTTCATTGTCTGCAAAGATTTGAGGGTTTCATTTTTTTCTAACAGATATACTTGGATAAAAAATTGCAATTGTTATTCTGTGAGGAAAAAGCTTTACTAAAGATATTTTCTTCTTGGTTTTGTGGGGGGAGAATGGGATATTTGTAAAACAATCCAAATTTCAAAAACAAATTAGCACAGACCTCCAATGCAGTGTTTCATGCTCTCAGCAGGTGGGAGAGAATTTCTTCCATTTTGAATGAAATTCTCACTGTCTGATTTGGGGGGAAATAATGGAAAATGTCATTTTGAAGTGAGAAGTCAATAGCTCCTTTTTAAAACGTGGAGACAACCTTTTGACTTGGGCTAAACTTTTGACCTAAATTCAGCGAGATCGACCCTGTGTTTTCTGTTAATCTGCTGCCTGTCAGAAAACTCTCATCAGCCCCCGAGCCAGGTGAGGCCGTGCTGTTGAGTGTGGCTGCCTTTGACCTATTGATATGACAGGCTGTCTAATCCACAGATATTTCTTCCACATCTACCTCTCTGGAAATATTTGTTCAGCAAGTTAAATTTATTAACTGATTTATTTATTTTTTTTCCCCTAGCACTTGAAAGTCAATCAATTCCTTGGCCTCAAAGTGTATAAATTCACTCCTGTACATCATCTTTTCATCTCATTGATCCCAATATTATAACTTCCCTCTATCTGTATTTCATTTGGGGCCGTGCTGAAAAAGAAGAGACCAGTTTCAGCTGGAGGATTGCATTTAGTATTTGTTCTCTCGTGGTTCATGAGACTCTTCAGAGCTGGTGTTGCCCCCCAGCTCCTGCCGTGCTCTGGGGCAGATGTACCTGGGTAGGAGCCCTCTGGTTCTGTAGCAGCTGACTGTGCACATGTCTTCAGGCCTGTAGGAATTCTGGGATACACTCACAGACTGGAAACAATGCCACTCCCCTTTTTCTAGAGAATCCTAGAATTCATGCTCTATAACAATATTGCAATTTTCTTATTTTCCCAAAAGATCATTTTCACAAACTGACGCATGCCTGGCAAGGTAGATCTTGGGTATCTCCAGAGCAAACAAATACAGAATGTAATTTATTTCACCAGCTACCTGTTTTGACAAAACTCTATCTGCTCCATAATGAAAAGTTTTGGTGACTCAATTTATTCTTAAAAAAAAAAAGAAAATCTGCCTAACTCTTTTAACACATTTATTATTTTGTCTAACCCAGAGTTGATGTGAAAGCTAAACTGAGAAGGATGTGCTCACATTTTATCCTTGCTGAGCACTGTACCAGGATGAGATTCACAGGGTTCAAACTTATTTTCTTTTTACTTCATCGTAAAGCCAGAGATTTGGCAAGTCTGGGCTGTAAGACCCAATAAAGGAGTGAGCTGAGCCTGAAGGATCTTCCTGCATCAGCGAAATGGCACCTGCCTCTTTAATGTCCCCCTCGTTCAGCTTTAGTGCCATTGCAAACTGCTCTTTCAGGCACCTTCTCTTCAAGGCTTAAGTGCAAGCAGCGACTGTAACAAGAGAGGAGGCTGACCTGGCTTCTCTTCCTCATCCCAGAGCCACAGGGTCAGGCACCCATTAGCAGTTTCTCAGAAGACTGGCCAGCAGTTTTTCATGTATCTGAGATTTTGTGGCTGATCCTAAGCCAGTCCTTTCAGCTGTAAAGCAAGGGGCACCCTCGTGTTGCACGCAGTGTGATTAGGGGAAGTGCTCTGCCATGGTCCCTGAGGGGCCAGAGCTGCCCAGGCTGCTGTCTCCTCATGCACAGAGTCCCCAGCTGTCATCACCTGCACCTAACTGGTGCCTGCTGCTTCCAGTGTCACTGTGCATCTGCTTTGCTCACTGTGCAGTCACTACTTACACAGAGGGACAGAATGGTAGGGGGTGGAAGGGACCTCTGGAGATGATCGAGTCCAACCCCCTGCCAGAGCAGGGTCACCCAGGGCAGCCCACACAGGAACAGATCCAGGGGGGGTTGGAAAGTCTCCAGAGCAGGAGACTCCACAGCCTCCCTGGGCAGCCTCTTCTGGGCTCTGTCACCCTCACAGTGAAGAAGTTTCTCCTTACATTTTCATGGACTCTCCTCTGTTCCAGCTGGCACCCGTTGCTCCTTGTCCTATCACTGGAAGAATTCTGTGGCACTTCTTGTGTCAGTGGTGTTTGCATTTTGCTTCCAACCTCCGATAACTGAGGTATAAAACAAGTTTCAGCCTCATCAAGAGCTGTAGCTAACAAGCCCTGCACAGATGGCCCTGCTCTGTGTGACTTTGCAAGCATTAATGCAGTGCACAGATCCAGGGAGCAGATAGCACCACGTTTGAAGGGTTATTCAGAGAATGGGATGGTGTGCCAGGAAAAGACAAATGAACTGTCAGCCCAAAGTAAAGGGACACTTATTAGTTTGAAGTTGGACATGGGTTTGGAAGCCAACATGGTGCCAGAAACAGCAGTGTTAGCACTGTAGAAGAAACCACAGATGTTTGAGGGAAGATGGTTAAAACTCCAGGCCGACACCTGGGACCTGGTGGCTGCTTTGAATTGCACACACCAAGCGTGGAACAGGTACCCTTTGTAACAGCAGCTTTTGGCCATGGATCGTCCATCCCCGGGTCAAAAACACACCAAGGCCTTGGTTACCTGTGGAACAGGCTGCTGTTGACAGAGTGGAGATGTCCATACCTGTCCCCTTGAAGATGTGCTCAGACAGCTTTCCTCAGCCTCTCTGCTCTCTGTCAGAGCCTGAGCGTATCTGCCTGGAGATCAAGACACATTGGAATCGTCAACCTTTGGCTCGGAGTCTTTGTGGGATCCCTTGCCACACCATGCAGAAGGTACCTGTCTGTTCCCTCATTAATCACTGCCTGCCTCCACACCAGCCAGGGTGCAGGATTTCCAGACTAGGAAATATGTCCAGAGGCAGCAAACCAGTCGGCTGAGCATTTTCACACTTCCCCTCTTTTCCACGGGAGTTGAGGGATGCAGAGGTGGCACAGTCCCCAGACAAATTCCAGTCTTCTCACCTCTGATTACCAGTAAGTGTTTCATTCAACCTTGCCTTTTATTAGCATGCTTTTTTGGTTGCTCAGTTGTTCCAAGGAAATATTTGGGACAGCTGAGCAGCTGTTGAAAAGCAAGCTATAGATTGATGTAAGAATAAGTTTTATTTCAGCTCAACAAGCAGCAGTTGGGGTGCTGCACTCGTGCTCTTTCAAAATCAACAGGAATCAAACTTTCTTGGCATTTGGTGAAAACAGCAGTTAATTGAAGACCCAACCAGTAGATACAGATGAATACTATTCCTAATTTTGCTTCTGGACACTTTAATCAACCTGCCTGCATGTTGGGATCAATCAGTTTCAGCAGTCGTGTTCATTCGTCTTCGTCCTGCCATTCACTCCACGGCAGCGAGGAGAACACTCTGTAATTGAATTTAGTTGAAATCTAACACAAGGACAAACCGTGACAAGCCACCTATAATCAGCTGGATTCTGAAGTTTCAGAACAAGCCTTAGCTTTGTATTTCCAGGAGGAGCATATGCAGAGTGCTGCAGAGCTTTGGTAACAAAGCTGGCAAAGAATGTGGAAAACTGGAGATGTGGGCTCTGGTGTTTGATTTGCTGAGGGTTTTTTTTACCGCGTTAAGAAAGAAATTATGGTATCTTCTTTGCTTCCACTGAGCTTCTACGGTGTTTGCTTAACTTAGAAAGGGAAATCTACAGCTTGGCCCCCTGAGGAGAATGTCTAAAATGGCATTTTGTGTCGTGTGCGTGCACGTTGGGGGGTTTTTCCAAGGCTAATCTATCAATTCCATCTCTACATGGAATTTCACAACATTTTCCCTGAAGCAGATGTAGGACTAGTGATTTTTGATATTTCTACAGTGCTCAGCATTTGATCCCCATTTCCAGACGAGATCCCTTAGAAAGGAGTGCAGTGATGTCATGGACCTGGAGTAATCACCTTTTTGAAAGCAGGGCAGTAACCGCGTGGGTTCGATGTGCTGTAAATTATGAATATCTCCTTTAGAGCTTCAGCTGATCTGATCTGACTGAGCATTCCCCTGGAAGTGTGGCTTTTGTAGCTCTTAACACTGGAGAGCTTGCTGACAGAATTGGAGAAACAGAAATGAACTTAGGAGTACTCAGAGGATTTCCCACTCTCTGCAAATTCTTTACTTTCAGAAGCAGTTTTATAAACCAATGGCAAATGCGTTCATAATCTAAAATAAAGGAGCTGAAATTCTGGAAGGGAGAGATTTCTCCCTACGTCTTTAAGTGAAAGAATTGCAAAATACTCCATCAAGGACTTATTACAAGGGCTTATAAAGTTTTTATCAAATATTTAGTAAGAATGTCTCTTTTCTGGGAGTGTTCCCA
>VWZY01010921.1:130883-141585 GCA_013399075.1 Chloroceryle aenea
ATGTCCCATGTTAGGCTGGTGAGAGGCTGCTTTCAGAATATTTCAGTGCAAATGAGTATGAAAATACAGAAGATGAAACATGTCAAAAAGCATTTTTCCATTTTAAAGCCCTGTTAAAGTCTGTGGCCATCCGACCAGTCATGCCCAGCTACAGGAAAGAAGCAGCTCTTTGTACAGCCTTTTTTCTTGTGGGGAAATGAGGAAACGGCACCAACATGGAATTACAGAATTGCTCTGGGTGGAAGAGACCTTAAAGGTTATCAAGTCCCACTGTGAACCCAGCATTACCGGGTCACCACTAACCCATGTCCCTCGGCACCACATCTTTGAAACCCCTCCAGGGATGGGGACTCAAGCCCTTCCCCGGGCAGCCTGTGCTTTACAACCCTTTCTGTGAAAAGAGAAAGAAATTTTTTTCAGGTATCCATCTTGAACCTCCCCTGNTGATTTTTGATATTTCTACAGTGCTCAGCATTTGATCCCCATTTCCAGACGAGATCCCTTAGAAAGGAGTGCAGTGATGTCATGGACCTGGAGTAATCACCTTTTTGAAAGCAGGGCAGTAACCGCGTGGGTTCGATGTGCTGTAAATTATGAATATCTCCTTTAGAGCTTCAGCTGATCTGATCTGACTGAGCATTCCCCTGGAAGTGTGGCTTTTGTAGCTCTTAACACTGGAGAGCTTGCTGACAGAATTGGAGAAACAGAAATGAACTTAGGAGTACTCAGAGGATTTCCCACTCTCTGCAAATTCTTTACTTTCAGAAGCAGTTTTATAAACCAATGGCAAATGCGTTCATAATCTAAAATAAAGGAGCTGAAATTCTGGAAGGGAGAGATTTCTCCCTACGTCTTTAAGTGAAAGAATTGCAAAATACTCCATCAAGGACTTATTACAAGGGCTTATAAAGTTTTTATCAAATATTTAGTAAGAATGTCTCTTTTCTGGGAGTGTTCCCACAATACATTGCCATGCTCAACCCTACAATCCTCACTCTCCTTTAGATGTGTAGGCAGCAATATTTCCAGTCCTAAGGTGGTTGGAATACGTCATCTGTCTCATTTACACATACAGAGTTAAGAAAAGCCCTTCAGAAATGCCATCAGGTGAGGGAGAGGGGTAATAAACCTCTTCTTCACATACTGCTTTAAGAAACCCTTGAAAAATCTCTGCTTTTGCTGGGTTTTGACTGCTGCAGGAATCCAAACAGCCGTGCCACTGAGCAGCACATGTAAATATATGCTCAGAAGGCAGCGTTTGAATTTCTGGTGATTTCGGATCGTGCCATCAGTGAGTGCTTTCATGTTTTATAATTAAGACTGTCTGCATCACCACGCGCCGTGGAGCGTTTCACTCTCTGACGCTGCAGAATTCTTCATTTGGAGGCTTCCTGTGTTTCATGTCCCACGTTGGGCTGGTGAGAGGCTGCTTTCAGAATATTTGGGGTNCTCCCCTGGAGCAACTTGAGGCCATTTCCTCTTGTCCAGTCACTTTTTCCATGGGAAAAAGCTGTTGGAAATGCCTCAGCAGAAGCATGGCTTTCTCTTGATTTTTATCTGAAATGCTTTGCTTTTCTTCACTCTTGGTAAATAATCTTTAATTACACTGTGGTTGCGTGGACTCTCCTCGCCGTTTTCTGTTAGTGTGGTTTTTAAATCTGTGGGATGCCAAGAAATTCATCAAACAGAACATCCAGGATGTTCTCATAGACATAAATACTATGAGGGAATGAGGCTGCTAAATCTTCTTTGTCCCCAAAATGGGAAGCGCGTACCGATCACATTCTGCGACAGAGCATACTGTAAGGGGGTGGAACAGCTCCCGTTACGTCCCCGTTAGCCAGCAGCATAAACCACCTTCTGCCACGGGAAGATTTCACAAGAACAGGCTCTAGCATTGTGCACAAGGGATGCTCTTGATGGTAGTGGTGAATTCCTGGAGGTTCTGTGGGATTCTGAATGCACATCCGACCTGCGTCGTCTCCAGCGTCACAAGTGCCCACTTCTCTTTCCTGATAAATCACTGTAACAAATTCAGATTTTCAGTCCCTGTTTGGGTGACAGAGTTGAGTTGCCCTCTGGCAGCTACGGCTGTAATTGTCTCCTAGGCCACTCCAAAATAGAGAGCTTTTTTATATTGTGTATATGTGCTTGGAGAGAGAAGGGAGAAAGGAAAGGGGAGGAACAGGAGTACTTTTTAAAAAGGGGTTTTGAATGAAATTAAGGAATTAATCAGGCTACTTGAGCCCAGTTGAAAAGGACTGTTGTTTGTTTTTTTTAATTAAATCTTTCCATCTTTATTCTACCACCGAGTGTTTCATATCTGGTAACATTTGTCACATTTTACTAAGGCTCTTTACAGTGCTTCTAGACACTTCTGCTGACACCAGTGGAGTTTTCCCTCCACTTCTTGTGTGCTTTTTGCCAAATTTGCCTGATGTTGAGATACGGTTTATACCCCGAAAGGATTATTTCTTTATCTGAATGTGTCTGCTGGTGAAATAATGAGGCATCCCCCCTGTAAGCAACACAGTAGCAGAGCAATTTTCTAGAGCCAGAAGGGATTGAAAGAGGCGGGTTCTTTTTTTGCTCTCTGTTATCCGTGGTACACTAAACAGTTGTTGCTTTCTTAAATCCACACAGCAGAAGAGAGCAGGGTCAGGAATATGGGATTTCTCCCCTTCTCAAAGGATGCATTTCATTCCAACCACCCTTCCTAGTACACTCTACGGAGAAGAAATCTGGGTCCAGAAGGTTGATGGTTGCTTAGCTAGTTGCTCTAAAAAGATCAAGATTTTGTTGTCTCTTATGGTTTAATTTACTGTAAACAGCGAAAGTGTTCATCACTTATGTATGTGGGAATGGCTGTATCATTGTAAATCAATGCAAACAGAGGAAAACTTTATATGCAGCCTGTCAACAGCAAATGTCAATGGAAGAGCATTAGTAATAAATGTCATGGTGTGCTCTAATTACCTCCTACAGCTCTGCTCCTTTAGGGTAGATGTTCTATCCATTGAGGTCATGCTGTGGTACATATTAATTAAATCTCTTCAATGTTATCTGCTGTTTCTGGAAGGCAGCAAATGTAATATGCAAAATAGTGGTTTATCTGGAAAGAAAAGAACACATCCCGCAGCAAGGAAATATCTTTATCTTTTGAGATAGATGATATCTGTTACTAAAACAACAGCAAAAAAAAAAGGAAAAAAACCCAAGAGTGCCTGCTAGATTTTCTGCTCTTGTTAATGGCATGGTTTAGAATGAAATATTGACTAGAAAGAGGGAAGAGAAATATGCTTGGACATGAAAGCACAAGTGCTGTAGTTGAGTAAGTATGTGTTTCTATTAAAATTATGACCCTGTAGAATCAGTTGCTAGGAAAGAGAGGCTTCAACAAGCACTGGGAAGAAATGCAGCTACAAGCAGCTCTTTGCCCTTCGCATGGAGAAATTCTGTTGTGTCTGATGGAGAAACAAGTTGTTCCAATTTAAAGCCTGCTGAAGTCAGCCAGCGGAAAACTGAGAGGCATTCCCTTGATGCATGTGTCTGGCTCAGGGTTCTGATGACTGTTCTTATGTATATTAACACTTACGTAGTCATTTTTGACAGAGCTATTTTTAACAACTACTTTGGCATCTTCATTTCGGCTGCAGAAATTTGTATCTGCACAGGCAAAGGCATCTATTAGTCAGTCGTGAAATAGGATCACCACCTGATGACCCAGGAGAGAGTGGAAATTTTTGCAAAGCATCTGAGAGAAGTGAGAATACACTTTGGCTTCGAGGCAGCTTGCACTTCTAAGTCTTTTAGATCCTGCCAAAAATGTTTTTGAGGGCCTTCAGAATCAACAGAGAGCAGGGAGTTGATTCGATGTGGGTGAAAACCCCACTATACTTAATGAACTATATTCCAAGGAAAGAGTGCCCTTCGTTGCAGTCACGTTCCTTTGGGTGTCTGTCTCTTGTGCCTTGCTGAAGAGTGGGGACCAACGCTGCGTAGCAAGAAAAAAACCTGGAATTCCCATTGCACGCATGGATAATGTCCATCTAAATCGGTCAACACAAACATCCTTTATGAAAAAAAGGGTTTGCTTGAGTTTTTTTGCATTATGTTTGAGATGTCATCACTTAGAAGAGCTGGGCGAGTTAAAATGTCTTTTAACTCTGATCTACACCAAAATAATTAGTCCCTCAAAAACTTAAAGTAGTAGTCAGGTTTTGAAACAACTATGCACACCTCGGCAAAGGATCTGCTTGATCCTGAGCTCTCCTGGTGATTATCTTCTTTTCTTTTTTATCTTCACCAGCTTTGCTGCCCTTCTTTGGACACACTCCAGCACCTCAGCGTCCTTGCAGTGAAGGCATTCAGTTCCTCAGCCTTGGTCACTCTATTTCCCCCCATATCCAATAGAGGCCAGAGATTCTCCTCAGTTCCCCTTGTGCTGTTGAGGTTTTTATAGAAACTTTTTAAATTGTCCTTTTTGGCAGTGGCCAGATTAAGTTCTAGTTGGGCTTTGGCCTTTCTAATTTTCTCCCTGCANACAAGAGGTGAAAAAGTCACATTAGAGGAGCTGGACAAAAAAATTGCTTTTTATTTTCAAGTGTGAGGACGTAAATTCCCTCTCCACAGCACCAGGGCATGGGTATGTTACAAGTAACTGGAGGTTTGCATCTGTTACTTGCTACATGACCTTCTCAAATAGTGGTTTCCTGATGATTTCACGTACTCTATAAAAAAATATAATTAAAAAAATAAAAAGCTTTTCTCTTCTGTCAGGACCCAACTGTAGTTGTATGAGCAGGAGATTCCTTTTCTGTTCACCTGAGGTGGTAGCAATATGCAAGAGCATCACACAAAAGAAATTTATGTCACTAATGATGTTGCAGCTGCCCAAAGACAGCTGCTCTTTTTACTACTGTACATCTTTTAGTGATGTGACAAATGATGTGGTTATGGTCGTGGCACGGGAAGATAACCTGGTTGTCAGCTTGCACAAAGGTTGAGAGCTGCTTTCTGCCAACAGGTCGTTCGAAAGTTGGTGAGTTAGGCAGTTGCACACGGATTTACAAACAGTGCTCTTGTCCTGGTTTGAGTGAGAACAGAACTAATTCTGGTCAGTGATTTTACTTTCCAGCTCAGTTCTAACTCCTGGCACCGTCTGCAGTCAGCAGCCTGTTCTCCCAGGCAGAGGCTGCTCCCAGCACTGGTTAGAGTCAGTACCAAACGTTGGGGTGCAGAGCAAGGCCACTGCTGGGGCTTGTGCACCCCCCAGTGTGCTGCAGGAAAGTGAAAGGCGGCACCTGCAGGGAGGAGTGGACAGGGCAGGGGACCCCAGACTGACCAGTGAGGGATTGCATCCCATAGACTTCATATTGGGTATAGAGCTNTGAAGTTCTGTCTTGGATATCACTGAGCCTACTCCAGTTGATTATCCAGTTGCTGTTGCACTTACTGGGACACTGCACCATTCTGAGTGAGCAGCATCAAGCGTCACAGGAGCTTCCTGGGCAGACCTTTTCTCTTGCTGTTCTCCCCCCACCTTAAACATCCATTTAACAGGAGACCTGACAACTTCTAGTGCGTGACTGAAGCAGACTGAGCCTTGTGAGCTCCTTCTTCCTCTCCTTTCTCCCCATCATCTGCAAAGTACCGTGATCCATCTCTGCCTTTGTGCTTTGTTGAAGTGGCATTCCCTCCCTGTGCTGCTCATTTCCACAGCAACCATTCTTTTCCCAGACACACTGCAAAACATGGTGCAAACTGATTTGCTTGTGCATATTTCAAACAAGTGAGCCCTAGGGAAGAGCTGCCCTTTGTTTTAGCTTAGCAATGCACACTAGTCCTGCAGGGCTAGTTTGCCTTGACAGATTAAAAGGGCTACGTGGGATGGCTGGTTCCTCACTCTGTGGCCAGCCCCCCGTGTTGCAGCAGGGTGGGTGATTTCTGCCTGCACACGTAGCCCTGGCACGGCAGCACACACCGGGGCACCGCGGGCTGGCAGCGTGGGGCTGAGCGTGTGGTGGAGGGAGGAGCACCTAGAGACAGGTCCCAGATGGGGCTCCACCTGCACTGAAGGCTTCCTTTGGGAAGACAGCAGCAGTGACTGATCTTCAAATCCAGTGAGTTATTCCAACAGGGGGGATAGATCTGACCTGGGGTCCAAGACCTCCTTGTCCTTCCTGAGGGACACAGTTACCTGGGAAACACTGGGAGGAAGCACACAGACTGAGGTGCTGCCAGAGTGACCAGAGTGTTAACTCTAGTTCTGACGTCACCTTGTAGAGGATCTTGAGGACTCTGTTCTATGGGATTTTGGAGCTTTTCTTATTGTGCTTCAAGCTGATTTTACTTTCTGGCATTATCTGGGGAAGTTCTTTTCAGTCGTGCAAGCAGGTTAATGGTTAAATCACTTAAAAAGCAAGCAGAAGTGCAATGCTGATGTGAAATAAATTGCAATTCTCCTGGTAAATGCTGAGGAGACAGAGCACTAGGCGAGAACTGCACTTGCTTACATTCTGTTCCTGAGTCTATCATTTGCTGTCCTTTGTCCTCGGCACGGACCTGTCAGGTATCCAGACTGCCCACAGCCCTCACCTTGGGACGTGCTGTGGTCTCTCAGAGCTAGAGCTGAAAGGCTGGAGCCTTGAAAAAGAAGCACAAGATCAGCTTCCCTATGACCATCACTGCTCTCTGCTCAGTTCCTACTGCCTAGCCCTAAACCAGTCACCTCCATGGCATGGTTTCTCTTCTCAGGCTTTGTCTTTTTGCCCAAACAGACATTGCCCATTGCTGTGTGTTTGTAGAGTGCCCGAGAGCAGTGGAAGGCTCCACGAGTGACACCGGGGCAGTATGCATAGTCCTGTAGACTAACATCTAACATCTCAGTGCTTTCAGGGCTTTTGCTAGATCTGCTGGTGTATGTAGAAATTTTGCATGCTGCTTATAGAGGTTGTTATTAAAAGGACAATATTTTAGATGGCTTCATTATGCTTTTTAAGGTAATGCAGCTTGTTTTCAGTCATACAGCTTACCTGGGGTGGTGTGTGGGATATCATGGAATCACAGAATGGCAGGGGCTGGAGGTGACCTCTGGAGATCATCGAGTCCAACCCCCCTGCCAGAGCAGGGTCACCCAGGGCAGCCCACACAGGAACAGAGCCAGGGGGGGTTGGAAAGTCTTCAGAGCAGGAGACTCCACAGCCTCCGTGGGCAGTCCGTTCCAGGCTCTGTCACCCTCACAGTGAAGAAGTTTCTCCTCCTGTTGAGGTGGAACCTTCTATGCTCAAGTTTACACCCACTGTTCCTTGTCCTATTGCTGGGCACTACAGACAAGAGCCTGGCCCCTTCCATTTGACACCCACCCTAAAGATATTTATAGAAAGTAAGAAGATCCCCTCTCAGGCTTCTCCCCTCCGGGCTAAACAGCCCCAGTTCCCTCAGCCTTTCCTCACAGGGGAGATGTTTCAGTCTCTTCAGCATCCTCATAGCCCCTGTTGGACTCTTTCCAGTAGATCCCTGTTCCTTGTGAACCGGGGAGCCCAACACTGGACACAACACTCCAGCTGTGGTCTCACCAGGGCAGAGTAGAGGGGGAGGAGAACCTCCCTACACCTGCTGGAATATATACTAGGGACTTCAGAGTACTCCAGAGAAGGTGGTTATTGAGTTATTCACATTTGCAGCACTGAATCAGCCTTGCAGGATGAGTGTCTACACTGATGTTAGGAAGTAAATCTTCAGGCAACTGACTGATTTACCTCAGTCTTCAAAAATCTTGAGTTCCTGAAAGCTAATTTCAAGAGTGTAGATTTCCAGAAGCACCAGAGGAAGTTTGAATGCAAATGTTTTTCTCAATATTGGGTTGACTTTAGGGATCAGCTTTGCTCCCCCAAACCATTCTGTGAGTTTCTTAGTTATACTGCACTGATTGTGTTCATGGCATTACGTCTTTTTACACTCTCCCTGCCCTTCTTTTTTATGAAGTATTGATTTTTATTTTATGTTTTTAGGAGGAGGAAGGTATTTGAAAATATTGAGATATATTCAGCACTACTGTGAAATAACTCACTTGCAAAAACAATGCAAACATCCTCGGTATTTGTATTTATTATGATTTAACAACAGCAGAAGAGAAAAGAGATTCATAAAAGATGCTATTTTCCTTCTTTGATGGAGAACAAACTGTTGCTCTTATAAAAACGAGGATCGTTTATATTGGGCACTGTGGTTCTGACAGATTAGTAATAAGCTGCAGAATTCTTCCTTTGAAATCTGTGGTTCCAGAAGATTTATGGTGGGACAGAGAACTCCATTTGTTTCTGCTCAGAATTTTGGGTATGAAAAGCTTAAGTCTGAAATTCTTTTGAAGAGAGTCCAAAGTAATTGAAAAGATAATTTTGAAAGGACTATGGCTTAAAAAACTATTTGTTTCAGAGTTAGGAGCTCTGCAATGAATTTTCTGCTTCTCCAAGAGCTGCAATGTAGTTCTCCTGTGATGGCTGAAGGCCAAATACTCCCCACTGCTTTCAAGTAGTGATTTACAATGTGGTTGTGCCTTTAAAGAAGACAGTTTGACTTCTTTCTGAGCTTTTCCCTGTCAAAACCAGGCATTGCCAGTCATCGAGTGATCCACAGTGTATTTCTTTAATCAGCTACCTTTTGGGTTAGATTTTGTTACAGCTGGTTCTGTTATCTCCCTGTCAGCTTTCAGAGTATAGCAGCGTTAAAAAATCAGCAGCATTTTAAAAGAGAAGCCTTTAAATCTGACTGGTTGGCTGTGTTATGGCTTTGTTTCTTGGTTTATGACTGTTGAGGAACAAGGATGCAGGTAAATACCTTTTTAAGCTCTCCTCTGAAGCCTGTTGGTCCTCCCCAGCCATTTTCTTGCACGCCGTTTGTTGGCAGTGACCCAGTGTGCCATTTGTCTGTGCAGTTTGGGAGCACCCTGTTCCGTGCAGGTGAAGAGAGGCTTCAGCTCAGCGCTGTGCCGTACGGATCGTAGCGCACAGGATGGAGGCAGAGTTGTTCTGAAGCTCCAGAGCTGGTTTCTTTGGGGCAGGGAGCATCACAGGTGGGATCAGTCCTCATGCTCTTCAGGAGAGGAGTTCTGCTGGACTTGGATTTTCTAATCTCAGGTTTCATAGCCTCACGTACTTTTTATACCACTTAACTCTTTTGAAGTGTTGTTCTATCCAAATTAAGTTCTGACAAGTCTCCGGGATGGAATGGAGAGACTTTTTACAAGGGCTTGTAGTGATAGGATCATAGAGTCAGAGAATGGCAGGGGGTGGAAGGGACTTCTGGAGATCATCGAGTCCAAACCCCCTGCCAGAGCAGGGTCACCCAGGGCAACCCACACAGGAACAGATCCAGGGGGGGTTGGAAAGTCTCCAGAGCAGGAGACTCCACAGCCTCCCTGGGCAGCCTCTGCCAGGCTCTGTCACCCTCAGAGGGAAGAAGTTTCTCCTCCTGTTAAGGTGGAACCTTCTGTGCTCAGGTTTATACCCATTGCTCCTTGTCCTGTCACTGGGCAGAGATAAGGGTAGATTTAGAATGGATTTTAGGAAGGAATTCTTTACAGTGAGGGTGGTGAGACACTGGCACAGGTTGCCCAGGGAAGTTGTGGACAACTCATCCCTGGAAGTTTCTAAGGACAGTCTGGATGGGCCTCTGAGCAGCCTGCTCTAGTGGGAGGTGTCCCTGCCATGGCAGGGGGGTTGGAACCAGATGATCTTTAAGGTCCTTTCCAACCAAAACCATTCTGTGACCTGTCCTGGTCTGTAGGGAGTCATTTTCAGGACCTGCATTTAGGGTCAGAAAGGTGGAGTGACACAGGGTTTTGAAATACAGGAGCTGCATCCTCAAGAAAGCTTGGTGTTAAATAGAGAAGACTTAGGTGGGACTGTCAGAAAACTTAATGCAAGTGGTAAAATTTCAGTACTAGTCCACTAGCATTTACTGGTGCTTTACTAAGACTCAGGAGCATAATTTGTACATCCCAAACTTTCTGCAGTTCTTCTTTGAACAGGAGCAGCCTGGTGTGACTGTTGCCTGCTCTGTAAACTAAATTTCCAATGAGTGAGAAGCTCCATGGTCCTTCAAACCCAACACCTGCCTCAGTCCTTCTCTCGTCCTCACTTTACCCCACCCGCTGTCCCATCAGCCTGTGCAGCAGCAGTGGCCTTCAGAAGTGAAAAAGACTTGGTGAAGATGCTTCTCAGTTCCACGCTGAGAGTCTGCTCTGCACGTGCTTAGGAAAAGCTCTGCTCTCAGTGTCAGCAGTGAAGCGAAGCGTTGGCCCTTTCCCTCCTNCCCTTCCTCCCTTCCTCTCCTCCCTTCTTTCCCTCCCTTCCTCCCCTCCCTTCCTTATTCCCCGATTTCTTTTCCCATACCCCAGCTGTGACACTTGGGCACCCTGTGCTAAGGCACATTTCTAAGGATGGCTCCTTATTATCTGTGCTGCACGTCAGGATGCGTAGAGAAGAGAGGTTATTTTTAGAAGTTAAGATCTAAACACACTTCCAGTCACTCCCAGTTCCTCTTTGGATACTATAAAAGTTGAGAACTAAGTATTTCTGCTCTGAGGAAATATTTGTGTGTCTGTGGAGCCGAGGAGGAGAGGAGGCTGAGGGGAGAGCTTCTGGCTCTCTACAGGAGGTTGGAGTGAGGGGGGGGTGGGTCTTAAGTGATGAGTGACTGG
>VWZY01010921.1:141834-170235 GCA_013399075.1 Chloroceryle aenea
CTTTCCAACCAAAACCATTCTGTGACCTGTCCTGGTCTGTAGGGAGTCATTTTCAGGACCTGCATTTAGGGTCAGAAAGGTGGAGTGACACAGGGTTTTGAAATACAGGAGCTGCATCCTCAAGAAAGCTTGGTGTTAAATAGAGAAGACTTAGGTGGGACTGTCAGAAAACTTAATGCAAGTGGTAAAATTTCAGTACTAGTCCACTGGCATTTACTGGTGCTTTATTAATTATTTGTACATCCCAAACTTTCTGCAGTTCTTTGAACAGGAGCAGCCTGGTGTGACTGTTGCCTGCTCTGTAAACTAAATTTCCAATGAGTGAGAAGCTCCATGGTCCTTCAAACCCAACACCTGCCTCAGTCCTTCTCTCGTCCTCACTTTACCCCACCCGCTGTCCCATCAGCCTGTGCAGCAGCAGTGGCCTTCAGAAGTGAAAAAGACTTGGTGAAGATGCTTCTCAGTTCCACGCTGAGAGTCTGCTCTGCATGTGCTTAGGAAAAGCTCTGCTCTCAGTGGCAGCAGTGAAGCGAAGCGTTGGCCCTTTCCCTCCTGCCTTGGGACCACAGCCCCAGCTTTGCTTCGGTGTTCCTCCTGGATCGACACTTCCCTCTCTGCTTTACCTCTGTTTCTACAGGGACTGGTTCGTGTGACCTCCAGGGCTTCATCTTACACCTCGGGTTATTTATTTACCTTGGTTTCCGTTTACTGCTGTAATTTGGTGCCACGGAATAGATTTCCAGTTGTGGCCTGATTTTATGCAGATTTCTTTTCAGTGGCTGCCAGAAAGCCAGCAGATCTGTATGGATTGTTAGGATTTTCATGGACATCAGCATTTGGTTGTCAAGCAGTTGTTTACCTCATCTTGTAAGGATGAATAAGCTGCTTTTGTAGAGCATTGGGCATCACCTTTCCCATTTGTGGTTTGGTTTTGGTTCTTTTCCTTCCCTTCTTCCTTTTCCTTCCCTTCTTCCTTCTTTTCCTTCCCTTCTTCCTTCTTTCTTTTCCTTCCCTTCTTCCTTCTTTTCCTTCCCTTCTTCCTTCTTTNNCTGGGGAGGTGGTGGAGTCACCATCCCTGGAGGGGTTCAAAAAATGTGTAGATGAGGCACTTGAGGACGTGCTCTCGTGGGATGATGTGGTGGCCTTTGCTGCTTGGGTTAGTTTGTTAGCTTTTTTAGTGTTCTGGTTTTGTTGTTTGGGTTTTTTGTGGTTTTGGTTTTGGTTTTTGTGGGTTCGTTTGTTTTGCAGTTGCTTTGGGTTGATGGTTGAACGCAGTGACCTTACAGGTCGTTTCTAAGTGTGACAGTTCCATGATCCTGTGAAACTCTAAGTGGTGGTGGTGGTTTGGGCAGTGTCTCTCCCAAACGAGAGCCCTGCCAGCTCACTATGACGACTCACTGAACAGCATGTTCCTCTAGTGGTAGGCTTTTAAAATATCTTATGGGGTATTTGGATGGGATGGAATAAGACTGAATAGAACCACATAGAGCGTTTGCCACAAGATTTGCTATAAACTTCTAATAGGGCAACTGCAGACTAATTAAAGGGATCCTACTCAACTGAATTTTGTCTTTATTGTGCTCACTTGTATAGCTTGGAATGCAGCAGTATAAGGAGACCATAAAATTTTTAATCTTAAGATACAGTAGAAGTATTTAACAAGATATCCCATTGCTTGACAAAAAGACAACACTGCACAAAGTCAAATCATCAAAAGTCATCTTTGAAACCCAATCCAATATTTGGAAACAAACTTTCCAGTCAGTTCCCCTTGCTTTACATCACCTCCACATGGTGAAGAGACAGCGAGATGATACCTGGCTTTAAATAGAGGAGGGGCAGTGCTCTTCCAGTTTCTCCATGTCCTCGGACTTTCCCAGTTGGACAAGCTCTGTCAGGAGAGAAGACAACAGATTCCATAACCTTGATCCACAGAGAGCACCTCTTCATATCTTCTCTTATTTTTCATCTTGCCTCCTGACATTTAGAAGAACTAAGCAATATGTGTAGTGGAGGAGAGAGAACATTTTACACGTGTGATAATTGCACTGTCAGCCCTGGTGTGTACTTTATTAGATGCTGATAATTTGTTCATCAAGAGCCTTATGAGCACAGACATCTAACGTGTTAGCTGAAAGAAATGGAAGAGTCTGAGAATTGGTTTATGCTGAATTCTGATGTAAAAATTACAAACAGTCCCTCTCCCTGATACATAATGCTGGGGTTTATGGTTTTTTCATGCTGGAATGCTCTACCTGTGAAATTTTATCCAAGAGTGCATTTTAATAGCCGAGTTCTTAACCTTTCCAAATAAAAGTATATAATGGAAATAATGATAGAGTGAAATTCCCCCCTTAATTGGAGGTGTGTTAGAAAGCCTGGGTATAACATTATCCTATTACATTTTCCTCCTTCAAAAATGAGTATGTACTTCTGTCACTTGGCTTTACATATATTCATATACCATTTAGCACCCTGTGCTCAGAGGGATGAGATATTACCTTGGTAATCCAGCTCATTCCTCTTCAGCACTGCAACTCGTACATGACATTATTCACTAGTGGGACCTGTTGGGCTGGAATGGATGATTTTTTAGCAGGAATGTGGATGGTTTTTAGTTGTAATAAATGGTGAAAACTGTATATTTAGACACAAGTGTATTTCCCCATGACAAAGCCCAGCTCTGTTCAGGAAATATCATCTGGAGTGCTTTGCAGAATCATAGAATCATTAAGGGCTGGAAACAACCTTCAGGATCATCAAGTCCAACCATCTGCTGAATATTATCAGGAACACTAAATCATGTCCTGCAGTGCCACATCTAGATGGGTTGTTTGAACAGCTCCAGGGATGGGGACTCCACCCCTCCCTGGGCAGCCTGGTCCAAGGCCTCACCACTCGCTCAGGAAAGACATTTTTCCTGATATCCAACCTGAACCTCCAATATCCAACTTAAACCTCCTCTGGTACAACTTGAGCCCATTTCCTCCTGGCCTTTCACTGGTTACCAGGGAGAAGAGACCAACCCCCACCTCACTCCAACTTCCCTTCAGGCAGCTGCAGAGAGCAGTAAGGTCTCCCCTCAGCCCCCATTCTCCAGTGTGTTGTCCCCCATGTGTGCCAGTGTGACCATGGACGACGTTGGTGTAGGAGTGGAGAGGGGATGGGATGGGATGGTAGAACAGATCATCAAATTCCGAATGCCCAGGTGCTTTCCAATCTGTTGAGAATGAAAGCTCATTGCTATCAGACAGCACAGCTTGTCAGCTCTCGCTCAGGTCACTCAGTTGCTCAGGAACTTGCAGTGAAAATTTTGGAGACCTTGTTTAGAGGTTAACAGGAAGGAACTGCTCCATGAAAGCTCAAGGCAGGCTCCTCACCTCTGCCCTTTTGAGCAGAGTCCTAAGGATGTAGCATCTAATGAAGGCTTCTTTGATACACATGCCTTCTCCAAAACTCTTGCTCATGCAAACAACTTGGAGTTCAGCTGGAAAGCCGCCGAGCTGCTCGCTAGTATTGTTCCAGCTAAGCTGGTGCAGAGTCCCCATGAGCATCTTTTCCTGCTCTATCTGAGATTCCTCACTGGAAGACTGAGTGGGCTCGTGACTTACCTTCGTGTCACACCCTGGCTTCCAGCTCTGCCATTATCCTGCTGCAATCTCATGGTGCCAGGGAGACCCAGGGCTGTGTAAGGCCACACCATGGCTTCCTTGGTGACATCTGTCTCACCCCAAACGTGCAGGACAATTGTGATGGCACAGCTGTGAGCCAGTGGAAGCCACTGAACAGCATGTGCTTCGCAGTGAGAATAGCGAGGGTTTGTCCAATGGTCAAGTGGTAAACAAGGAAAAAAACAAGATCCATGTGCCTTTCTTCAAGTAAAAGCAGCATGTAGATTGGGGGCTTGTTTAGAAGAGTGAAAAGAGTTTAATTCTACCCACTGTGGGCTTCTCTGTCACATTCTTGCTTTGATTGTGAACTAATTTATATGTTCTTTTGTCTGCTAGTGAAAGGCAATGGAAGGAGGGAGGCAGGTTTCAAGTCCCCCTCATCATTGAAGTTGAGACAGGAAATTTTCTCTTCAGGTTTTTTTAAGGACTCTCCAAAATTTTAGACTAACAGATCTCACAGATCACTGAGGAATGTTTTTATTCTTTAGCTTTAAATTTCAGGACAATGCCCCACAACTTGGTAGTGCTTGATTCAGACAGGACGTGCCCTGCCACTCCCTGACAGAAGAGGATGTTAGAAACAAGCAAGAAAATCCTTTTGATGTAAACGTCTCATCAACGTAGGTCTGTCAACCTGTTTCAGGAAAAATGGCTGCTTTCTTTTTCCTCTCCCTCTATGTGATGGTGACTCATTAAAAGAGCCTTTTGTTTGTTTACAGTGGGGTTGACCCCATGGGAGCATGGCTGACACACACGATAGATTCATTGACAGTTCCTTGGTCGGGGCTCTACCGTGAAAAATGGTTTCAATTCGTATGTATCACCTTCAGAAATTATTTAGTGCCTTTTCTCTTGAAATTATCAATCTTTTGCAGCAGGGAGAATTCTTGACTGTCTGTAGGAACAGGAAACCTTCTCATATATCAGTGGCATTAACTCAGCGAGCAACCTCCCGTAGGGTGTATCTCCATGGCCCTGTGTGTACAGGCTCAGAACGAGCTGCAGTGATGTAAAACTGTGAGCTGGGTTCTCTTCCCTTCTAAGGATGTGTCTATCAGGGGAATGCAGCCTGGGACTGGTCACAGACCAGATGCCTCCAGGCTGCAGGACTTGGCTCTGGCTTAGCAGTCAGTTAAATCAGGTAGAAAAAAATATTTATATATATATATGTGCCTTAGCCTTCTAGGAGAGTTAGAAAATGTGAACTTAATAAAGTGAATGCTAATATTGAAGTGGGAAGAACAGCCCCTATTGGTCTGTTACAGCCTCTGTGTAGCTGATAGTACCTGTACAACTGAGGGTAGCTTGGCTTGTCACGTTTGCAAGACTTTGAAGAAGAGCTTTACGTTGATGCTTCATGAGTCACTAAAACCTCCTGCTAATTGCTTCAGTCTAGAGGCCTCAGAGGGAAATCAAAACAAAGATCCTGCAAGTGTTTTAATCTGTGTTCACAGTGCATCCCTGTTATGCTTCATGGATTTGCTTCCAGCTGTTCTCTGTACAGAGATGTGAGGAGGCAGTGCTGTTGCTGTCGACGCTCCCTGGGTGCTGCAGCCTCTCAAGGAGCCCTGGCAGGCACGAAGGTTTGGAAGCAGCTGGTGCCGTGCTCTCGAGGAGGGCAGAGGCATTCTCCATCCCCCATAGCTCGTGCTGGGACCCTGGCAGTGTGCAGCTCTTGGATAAGCAAGCGGGTAACGTAGAACAGACAGTTGCAAATGCAATGGGGTGGTACCTGGTGGCAGTGCACTCTAGGCACTGTTGCAGTGAGTATGGCTTGCTTCAGAAGGTAGGGAAGTTTCCTCTCCCAAAGCAGTCCTGCACCTGGGAAGGAAGATGACACCAGTACAGGATAGGAGTGAGCTGCTGGAGAGTAGCTCTGTGGAGAAGGACCCTGGAGTCCTGATAGACAGCAAGCTCTCCACGGGACAGCAATGTGCCTTTGTGGCCAAGAAGACCGGTGGTTTCCTGCATTAAGTGTGTCCAGCAGATTAGGGGAGGTTCTCCTTCTCTACTCTGCCCTAGTGAGGCCACACTTGGAGTACTGGGCTGCCCAGTTCAAGAGGGACAGAGATCTACGGGAGAGAGTCCAGCGGAGGATACAAGGACAGTTAAGGGGAACAGCTGCCTTAGGAGGAAAGGCTGAGAGCCTGGGGCTGTTTAGTCTGGAGAGAAGAAGACTGAGAGAGCACCTGAGGTCTATAGATATGTAAGGGCTGGGTGTCAAGAAGGCAGGGACAGCCTCTTTTCACTTGTCTTGAAATACGATGAAGGGCAATGGATTCCAGCTGGAGCACAGGGAGTTCCACCTCAGCGTGCGGAAGAACTTTTCTGTAAGGGCTACAGAGCCAGGAGCAGACTCCCCAGAGAGGTTGTGGAGTCTACTGCTCTGGAGACTTTCAAGCCCTGTCTGGATGCATGTCTGAGGGATTGCCCTAGTTCTGTCCTGCTCTGGCAGGGGGGTTGGACTCGATGATCTCCAGAGGTCCCTTCCACCCCCTCACACTCCGTGGTTCAGTGATAGCACTATTTTCATTGGGAGCTGTTAGATGTCATGCAAAATTTATCTGATCCATTATGAACAGCTCCAAGAAGTTTAATACACACTCCACAGCAGATGCAGTACTTAGGAACACTGTGTGGCTATCAGATACGTGTGTGATAATAATGGCAAATAAAAGTAAGCCTTGAATACCTGCCATTAGATATCTCAGTATTTCTATTAATTATCTCAGTACATTTGTGTTAGAGAGCATTTTGTTTATCTGTCAGGCATGAATTGTTACAAGAGAGAGGCAAACTAGTCTGCTAAAATTAGCTAGAAATTAGCTGATATTAATTGTTGTGAAAACTGATGTTTAACTGCTCCCTTTTGTTTCCTATGTTACAGAGTGCTCATGTCCAAATGATTATAGATTGGTTCAGTTGTGCGTGAATAGTGCTAAGTGCTGTTAAAACAACATTATCTGGCATTTACACACCATTGTGCATATTCAAAGCATTTAAAAATATCCAAGTTTAGATGATGATCTGCTCACTGCAGCTGATAGCAGCCCACCATCAGCCACGAGTCACCGGGCAGTAAAGAAGGCAACACAGCACAAACATTTCCCTCCCTGGGTTAAAATTCTTGTTTGCCACATCAGTGGGAAAATGATCATCAAATGATGTTTATCTGTCTCTAGGGTTGTGTGTGCTTGGAATATCACAAGGCTGACTTTTGTTTTAAAAGTCAAGCCTGTTCACATAAAATATGAAGTGGTGTTGTTCTTATTGGAAGTGAAGTAAAATCAAAGCAGCTATCGGGCAAACTCTTCCCATTGATAGTTGATTTGAAGTGTGTGCCTGAACGCCTTCTGCCCTTTAAAAAGACAACCTGGATATTTTATTTTAGGAACTCTCATCAGTTCAGCTCGCTGGCAGAGTTGGAGGCGTGTAGTTTTGGATGTGCCATTTTGCTGTGAGACTGTTTTATAGGCTGGCAGAATCCTACCCAGTTCTACAGCAATCTGACTTGATGGTGCTAAGCTACTTCAGTCAAATGCTCTGGAGTTGGACATTACCTTAGCTGCCCTTTCCTGTAACCCCAGTGTCAAGCTGATGCTTGCAAAAAAATGTCTTTTTTTTTCTAAAGGCTATTTTACACCTTCCAAGAATATAATATATTCTTTCAGGCTTGTGGCCACAGCACTGAAATGCAAGGTCTGCCTTGGCTGTTGGACTGCTGGGAGTGGCTCATTTTGCAGCACTTCAGCTTCTGGAGCTGGCAGTGCTCCAAAAGGAGAGCAGTGACTTTGGCCTTCTCCATCAAGTGCTTTGGGAGTGGTCTCTTTCTTAACATTTTTATTTTTGCTCGTCGTCTCAAAATCTAATTTCTGCAACAAAAGCCATGCAACCTTAGTGGTTTTGAGGCTAGAAAAGAAATTAATGGAGGAGTCACTGTTGTTGTGAAAGCTGAGGTTTTAGAAGAAGAAAACAGTGAATTGCAGAATGACCTGATCACTCTGAACTCGTGCCCTCGAGTTCCCAGCTAGCTCCAACACGGGGCACCTTTCCCTCACAAACCACCCCCTGTCCTATGCAACTGCTTTAGGTTTCTCTTCTGCTGAGTGTTTAGGGCAGGACACCTTTTAATACATGGACAGGCTCGTACCAGCAGAATATCTACAAAGAAAACGGTGAAATGGTGAAAACTACCAGTGCCAAATCATAAATTGCATTAGCAGTGCCTTATGGAAAGAGCCAGGAGTCACAGTGGAAGAGAGGAATTCATTTTTCCTCTCTGCTGTTTAAAAAAATAAAAGCACTAGGCACTATATGGTCTGAAGGGATAGCTTTGATATTTCTCTTTTCTGCTCTCCCTCTCAAAGCTTTCCTATAACCAATAAATTCACAGGTTTGCCATATCTTATTCAGCGAGAAGGCAACGTAAAAACTAATATGCTGCATTGGCACCAAGTGAAAGAAATTGATTCAGAAGATGACAGAGAAGAGGCCATGCTGAAATGTATATAGCCAGGCAGTGTCACACTTCCTTGGAAAGCATTCAAATCAATTTCTCATGGAAATGTATTCCCGAGGAGCTGTATCAGACACAAAAAGCTTCCTCCAGGAAGCGCTGATCCATCCCGTGGGCTCCCACCAGTCACTGCCACAGTGCCCCACCTGAAGGATTTACTGGATTAAATCCACTTTGAGGTTGCTCTGGTATGTTAGTGGAGTCTCCCTGAGATGGCAGATAAGGCTGGAGCCCAGGACACCCAGTGCTGGTCTCAGCTTAACTTCTGGTTTGTCTGGGGGCAAGATGCAGCCTTTCTAAAGTGGTCCAGTTCCTCTGTCTGCAGAAGGGGACAACTGAATCCTGTAGCTCGGGGTGTGAAGAAGACAGGCCAGAAGAAGAAAGGATAAAATAGGCATGGGCATGTTTTAGACCCTGCACTGCTGTTTGTTGCTGCTACAGTTGTTACACTTTAGTTCAAAACACATTGACTTAGATATCAATATGTAAGACCCAGACAGACAAACTTTCCTGCTCCTGTACTGTGTAAGTGGCCATTCTGAGATTCAGGCTTTTTCCAGGAAGGACCAAATTTCTGAGGGCAGTTAGGGGGTTGGGGGCTTGCACTCTGAAGCAGACCCGCCAGCATTTGTTTTTCAACATCAGCGTCACCAGCCACAAGAAATCCCTCTTAACATAGTAGGGGTTGCTGGGTTTGGACTTGCCCAGTGGTCAGTTGTCCAGAGCCAGGAGATGCCCCCAGCAAGGGGGAAGTTTTGGTAAAACCCAATTTTGTGACAAAGCCTGTTGGTTTAAAGAGTGCAGTTGAGGTTTCAGGCAGATGGGTGATACCCAGAGCAATGAAGGTTATATCCATACAGAAGAGCAGCGAGACTAGACTCTTCAGAAACTTGCCTTTTAAGAAATAGTGGCTGCAGGTTTCATATCCCAGGGAATGCGATTGTGTACACACTGCAAGACAAAGCAGGAATAATAATGGCAAATGGAAATAGAGCAGATGAGCACGAAGGTTTTCTGGTTGCTGCTCTTCCCTTCTCTGGAATCACAGAGTCTGTCTCCAGAAGAAAATGTTAGAAGCAGTTGCTGTTATTTAACCTGGCAGCCAGAGTTTAGTAAATTCCTAACTTGAGAGGCTGTGTTTTGCAGTTTCTTTAGGAAGATCATAATCATTCTTGATATGGATAAAATCCTGTGTATCAGTTCACTGCTGCTGGACCCTCTGCTGCTTTGGAGTTGATCACTTGGGAGATTCGGTTTCTGTTCAATTTAATGGTTTTGCTGGTGTTGTTTTTCTGTTGGTTTTGTTTGTTTGTTTTACTACAGCAAAATACACTTGAAAGCATTTCCTCTATCTCTGAAATGAACTGCTCAACCCGAACGCCTGTGTGCCATCCATCTGGATGCACAGTTCCCTTCCTTCTCCCTCCTTCTTACAGAAACAGCCCTTTGCTGTTCTCCTAATCAAATTATCACCCTTTTTCTTCCCCATAAAAGTCTGCTACGTTCATTCTATAAACCAAGAGCTGGGTTTTCCTTGCCAACCTTCCTCTAGCCTGTCGACAGCAGGCTTGGAAGGGCCATCTCTGTAAGGTATGGGAGAGGGACACGGTCTTCTTTATTGCATGGGCTTGGGGATCTTGGTTTCTAAACAGCCCAGGCTTCCTGGGTGCTGTTAAGAGCCACTTGCAGCCTTTCAGATTGAGCCCCCCATGCCCAGCAAGCAGTTGTCCACAGTGGTCAGTTATTCTGAGAAGGTGGCAGCTCGTGGGTGTCTCAGGTGAAGTGTGACATAAAGCTTCACGAGGAAATGAAGGAGTTAAGAAGAACGTGTGACCAAAGTGGTCTGGCTAAAGATGAGTGTGTTCACTGCTGTCCTGCTCCAGCAACACCAGCCAGTTCTGCAGATGTGTTGGCCTGTCCAGGACAGATCCATCTTTGCGTTACTGGATTCCTAGGAGTCCACCCTGAGGTGGACCCCACTCCTGAGCAGGTACTGCGTGTCTGAAGGTCAGTTGGTATCGAACCAAACCAGAGAGGCATTCCAGGACCAGCATCAACTACTTCATTTCTTACACAACGTTTCTGTGTCCTCCATAAGCACATTTTGTAGGTGACTCACATGCGAGTGCGTTTGGTGGAGCTGAAGGCAATGCGTTCGTTTATTCAGTGACTAAAAGATAAATGAAGCACTTAACAGGGTTGAAACCTTCTGAAAAAAAGTGGCCTGAGCTGATGTTGAAAAAATTATGAGCACTGTGAAAAAGAAGTTTCAGATTTTGCAGCGCTTTCTGCTAGTTACTTCGGGGGAATGAATCAAAACCTCTTGGTTTAGAATTGCATAAAATGCAACATTTTCATTTAGATGCATTTTGAAGGGGGCTGAAATTTGTTGTTTTTTTTTTTCCCTGAGACTGTTGTTTCTTGTGTCTGTCTCTTCTCTGAATCCACCTTTGTAATGATGTGAAGGAGAGGGCAAGGAAAGCAAAATGGGGGCAAAAACTGAAAACCTAAGTTATCCTCTCTGATTTGTGTCAGCACAAAATTCATTCAAAACACTTTGCTAAAATTACACAAATCCTTGAGCCATGAGGAAACATTTTTTAATGACATTATTCCCACTGAAAAACTTACTTTGGTTCTCAGAAGGTTTCACCTGCAGCTCCCTCGAGCCACTGTTGGTGGTGAAGCGAATGAGGGAGCATGGTGTCACCTGGGTATGCTTGAAATAAGGTGACATTGCTTACACTGCACTGTATTTCACAACCATCCACTCTGCTCCTCTGCAAGCAAACGGGCTGGTGTGTGAAGATTACGTGTAGTGTTGCCAGTTTGCAGTCCAGTCAGCACTGGAGTGTAATGTCACCGAGTGCCAGCTCTCAGTTTTGCCCTGAGGAGTAGGAAGGATTATTTGGTTTGGTAGCATTTTGTCTCCCTGGTGTTAGAGAGGAAAGGCCTGTGTGTTTTCTGATACCTGGCAGTCAGATATGGAAGATTTAATATCTCTATAGGTGTGCTATCCACAGGGCAGGACATGGTGACTGGAGAAGGATTTTGGATTCTGCATGATGTGGTACCTGCATTCCTGGGTGCTGGCTCCTGTGCAGCATATCTATCTTTGCTTCAGGACCTGAAAGGCAGGAACAGCTCTGAGCCTCAACAGACACTGTCCACCCTCAAGACTAGGATGGTAATTAATTTTAATGAACCTTGGACCATGGAGTATACAGGAGAACTCTGTTTTCTCAAGCAGTATTTTGCAGAGCAAAAAATAGAAGCAGGTGCTTCAGGAAGAGAGCTTTAGTCAGTAAAATAGGTTAAAAGAAACACCACCCCCTCCCACACAAACTTTTTAAACTTTTAATTTCCTTGATTTCTACTCGGTACTTCTGCTTGCACCTCGCAGTATCATTACTTAAAAGAAGAATTGTATTTTGGAAATGTAATTCACCGTTTGCCAGCCTGGCCTGATCCACTCTCTAGGCAGAAGGCTTTTCCCCAGGCAGGCTTTGCAGAAGCAAATGGGTCAAGTGAGCATAAAAAGACTGAAACGCAAGTTATCTAAATACTTGAGGTGTCAAATCCAGTCAGTCACTGACACATCTTGTCCTCGCAGGTGGCTAAGGTAGGGAAAGGCAATCCTGGCCAGACACGGGGTAGGATACACCGGCTGGCTGCCACCGCTTTCCTCTGAATCCTCTCGGGCTGTTTGAAAATAGCCCCACTACCCGTGAAGATCTGGCTGGTTAGGCATGGTCGCTTATTTCTCTGGACTAATGGGCATGGTTTAGACCCTGCACTGCTGATGAAACTCGGGTTTTATAAGGCTGAAAGCTGAGCAGTGGCTTCTGCCTTCCGGAGCAGAATACCAATGTGTCCTCAGCATCCCTTTGTGCTGCAGCAGAGCTGAGCTGTGGGCTCTCGATACCGTTGGTGGTGCTCAGATCACCTTCCCGTTCGCTCCAGTGCTGTATGATGTGTGACACCAGAGATGAATGAATTGTATATTTTATTTAACAAAGACTAAAATAAATTAGTTAGCAATGTACTGCCTGGTCTGAACACCCGGTAAGCACTGGTAGTTTTCATTATCCCTTGAGAAATCAGGGACTATTTTATGCGATGCAGTAATGTATTATTCATAGACAATTTCACTGGTAACATTACTGCAGATTCCTAATGTAACAAGAATGTACATAAAGCCATGAAATCCTCGGGAAGAGAAAGATGAGTGATCCTCCATAAAAATGAGAATATACGTGCATATGCATGCACACAGAGGACTAGAGGTCTTCGTGGAATCAGGCAAATGCCTTTTAATCATGGCAGCGAGCCTTATTCTTAAAGCATGTCTGCTACTATTCCTTATAACCCACTAATCCTACTCAGTTTATTAATTATCAACTTGAAATATTGGGCTGAAATGGTGTTCGCTGCTTGAAGCTGAGAATTTTCAGTCTCGTTAGTAATTTGTCTGTATTTATTACATGGATGGGTGGCCACATTTCCAGCCAGTTTATTCACTGGGCTTGGTAGGTAAAAGCATGTGCCTGGAGAATACCCCTCTGCACAGCACAGGGGCTCATCTTCGGCAGTGACAGGACACAGAGCACAGAAGTGTTCACCCCATACTGTCATTTAAGGCAAGGACTCAATGTCACGGGGTCTTTTTGGCAACATAAAGTTCCAGTGGTCTTGTGACGCTCGCCCAGCCTCTCCCTGGTGTAAATTGCTGTAACTCCTCTGCCATCAGGGAGGTTCGCTCATCATCCTTTCAGGCTTTGTCACCAGCCACAACTCTTGCCTTTTCTGCTCCTTCAGTCTCAGGATTCCCAGCCCGAATGCTACATCCAGGGCAATGTCTTGTGTTACCACAGCAGGTTTTTGTCAGCAGCGGGCTTCTTTCTAACCAGTGATTCCCAAGGCATTCCAAAGTTGAGGAATAAGCCTTTACTCCAGCAGTAGCAGATGGCACTGCTACTTCCACCTCAGCATGAGGAGGAACTTTGCTGTGAGGGTGACAGAACCTGGAAGAGGCTGCCCAGGGAGGCTGCGGAGTCTCCTTCTCTGGAGACTTTCCNCCTTGAAGCAGTACCCAGCTGGCTTGGGCCCAGCTCCAGGGAGTGAACTGAGCTCTGCCTCACCTGCTGCTGCTGCCCAGGCTCCAGCTCTAGGCTCAGCACATGGCCTCAGCTGCCTCTGGGGACCTTGGTGCCACGGCTGCACGACCAGGATGCTCTAGAGGTGCTGCCAACCCCAGTATCTGTCTAAAGGCAGTGGAGCTTGGATTTCACAAGAACAGCAGAGGTCAAACACTGGCCTTATATCCTCCCCAGTGTGTCCAGACAGGGTGCTTGTGGCAGTGGGCTCATGAACCTTGTGATACTTGCACCGAGTGACATGCAAAAAAATATTGTGTTATTCATTTTCTTTTTTCACTATTTCTTATGGTTATCCTTGAAACTCTGCAGGCAGTGTTGTTACCTAAGTGAGATACATTGCAGTTAGAGCTTGCTACACTGGTTGACCACTGTGGAAAGCTTTTACCACTTCATCATTTAAAAGTATGTTTGTCTCTTTAATTGAAAAGTTGTAAGGAACGAAAGGTTTGTGTGTTTGCACTGCTTGAAGGCTGCTTTGACTTCTGGTTACCAAGGAAACTGCTTTAATGTAAAACCAGATTCCAGTGACCTCAAGCTCAGTTCTGTTAGGGTTTGTGCAGCCTTCAGGATGGGAACCGATCCAGTGGGAAACTCTTTCAAAGCGGTTTAGTCCCACCTGGGATTTGGCACATCTAAAAAGTGGTGTTGGGGCTTGAAAGTTCAGCTAGCACTGAAGCTTCTAGCCCAGTTTGATGTTTCTTAGGGATCCAGGGCTGGACCCAACACCAGCATTGCTGACTCAGGGTTTTTGAACGCATGCACTGACATAATACCCTGTATTCTGCTGACTCCTATAGTCAGTATCTTGTCTGCTTCTTCATACGGATGGGGTATGCACCAGTGATGTTGTGGTTTATTGCGTGGTAGGTGTGGTGTACTGGAGACTCCTCATATTAAAGCAACTATAAATCTTGGGGCTTTGCACGGTTAATGTTACAGTCTCAGATGAATGAGGCAAAGGAAGCAGTGAGTTTACAGCTCTGCAGTTCTCATCCATCTCATGCTCAAGGTGTTGAGAGCAAAGGGATCTCCTAGAAAGCCACGTTGAGACTAGAGTGCCTCTTAACTCTCCTTTCAGACAGCTGCATTGTACCCAAAGACTGGTGGCAGTAGTGCATGGGGGCTTCCATCGTGACTTTAGAGTCAAGCCATGGAAGTGTAGAATTGTGGATTGCTGAAGCCATTGGAAACGTTACCTTGATTCTGGCATTGCCCAGGCAAGTCATGAGGTGTCTTGGCTGCTCGTTTCCCGGGGCTGGCACTAAAGGGCCACCTAACTTGCCTGAACTCCTCTGGCAGCAGGCAGCTCTTCTCACAAGGTGTCAGAACTGCGGAGCAAATGGATGCTGTATTGTAACCTCTGGGGCAGGAGGACACGGGTAAACCCAGTTCTGCAGTGGAAGCATTTCCTTTTCACAGCAAGTGTCAGAAGGTTGCCTGGTAGACCCCTCTCGCCCCAGTTGCATTTGACAGACTGCATGGGCTGGTGTAGGGAGGCACTTTGTACTCCATGAGAGCCAAGCATCGGGCTGTGGAAATAGAATAGGGGGAAAAGACTCTTCACCTCAGCAGCTCAGACATGTGCCAGCCAGAAGCAGCTTCAGACCATGCAAGCTGTGAAGGTGCCCTTCACAGTTCTCTCCCAAGTCAGGAAAAGACAAAGCTTATCTACAGCAGTGGTTATGGGGGAAAAAATAGCTATTAAAAAAAAAAAGAGTATATTTTCTCCCGGAGACATAACCTTATATAGCTTTTATGTGGAATATGAATACGTTGGTACAGAGGAGGGACTCACTTCAATAGCAGGTTCTGCTGTGCAGCAAAAGGCCACAGCTGCAGAAGCTTGAGCCTCCAGCCCAGAAGGGGAATTGCACATCAGCTTTGGAGGCTAATAAGGCCATGACCTTCTTGGCTAATGAAAAAAGTTTTCCCAGGGGATGTTGTTCCCCGCTGGCTGTTTTATGTCTCTCCAGTCACAGGCCACAGTTCTGGCCCTCCTTTGCAATCAGCAGTACTTGTGTTTTCACCCCAGCACCAACTGTGGGAGGGAACAGGTCTGGCTGGATGTGGAGCTCTCTGGGTAAATGATCAGGGAAAAATTTGCAGGCAAAGAGGTGAAGAAAAAAATCAGTACAAAGGAAGCATAGGATGTGAGGAAGATCAGCAAAGAGAACTCTTGAAGGTGACTGGGAGGAGGGATGTGGGTGATGAAGCCTGTGTGGCTGAATGCTTTAAATCTCCTGGAGTTTATGCCATCTGGAGCAATGCAAGGTTTTTCTTAGCCCAGGTAAAAATATCATTCTTTTTGCATCAAATGAGTTTTGAAGGTTCAAGGGCTGAACTGGACCATAGGATGAGGTGAGCTGGAGAAACCTGGGTGAAAGTGATGTATTCATTTTGGTATCATCACAGTCCAAGTACTTCCAGAAAGTGAAGAGATTTTTCTGTTGCTATTTTGGAAGGAGTGAGGGAGGAAAAGCTTGAACAATGTCAAAACATCCCATTTTGATTTTTCTTTCTTTTCTGTCTTCCTTTCCTTTCCCCTTTCCTTTCCCCTTTCCTTTCCTCTTTCCTTTCCCCTTTCCCCTTTCCTTTCCCCTTTCCTTTCTTTTTTCTTTCTTTCTTTCAGCATCATCTCTACATTACAATGCAGTGTAAAAATGCAATCTAAATTATTTCAGAGCACAATGTTAGTTCAGTCCAAAGCAAATCTTTCTCGCTGAGAATGCCATGTTTAATTTTGCTTCTTAATGAATTCAGAATTGGAAATCTCAAAGCTGTTGATGAAACCAAATGTTCATCATTTTTTTGGGCAGTTCTTTTCAGGTGTTCTACTTTTGGCTGAGGTAGAGTCACTCCATGACACACAGACTGCAGTGCCTTCCTCCTGCCCTGAATCTTTTCTGGTTGGGGCAGAATCCCTTCAGGAAACAACTGCTTTTTCCTGTGTTAACTGTGAAGCAGAAAGAAGTAATAATTGTCAAGTTTTCCAGGGTCTACTGTAGTACTGAGGCCATATATCTTACAGTGAGCATTAACAGCAACTCTATAGATAGGGAGTTTGACACATTTGAATCCTAGCAACCTTAAACTCCAGGGATTCAAGCCAACTTGGGGGTTGGACTAGATGGCCTTTAAAGGTCCCTTCCAAAACCATTCTGTGAACTTCATTAAAATGGTGGGAGAAAATGTTAGCAAGCCATTTAAAATGGAGTTGACATATATAGAGATATACACACACACAAACATACACACTCTTTGACCTTTATCATGCCCTGGTGTCCCAGTAATTTAGTCTTGGTCTTCTGGTAGACTGTGTGAAAAGCAAGGAGGAAGTGGTACAGTTTCCTTAGACTGGCCCTGATGCCTTAGCTGGATTTTTGTGAGTACTTGCTCCCTGTATTTATATAGATATAAATCTGTGAGTGTGTATGGGAAAAATCTTCTGTTCTCTCATATACAAAGCCCTGTGAAGCATCAGCCCAGTTTTTGGTGCCTAAGTCTCTTAGGTATTTTACATCCCAGTTGCTAAGGTGGGGGAGGCTTAACTATTTCTGCTGTCTCAGTGTGTATTTGTCTGTTTTGTCTAATAGTGTTTGAAGCTGCTGGCCAATTGCAGTTATATTTGGAAGAGAAGCAGAGGTATCAAAGGGACTGCACTCCTCCAAGTGTTTTAGTGGCCCATAGAGGAGCCACCATCAAGAGCAGCTAACCAGGAAAGCTTGCAGAACAGAGACCTGTGAAGCTCATTTACTAGTTGCTATAGCTCGCTCAAATTACTCTAAATATATCTAATTTGTAGAGAGTGCAGTGTGTCTATGTAGATTAGTCTGGTTTGTACACGTGCATATTGTTCACTGCAACCCTTCCAGAAACTCTGCTCCCCCTTGCCAAAAGCATAACCTCAGCTCCATCTGGTGGCTCTGTGGATTCATGAGACAAAACTGCTGAACTAAAGCTCCTCCTGTGATGTTTTGCCTTTTGTCTAGAGAAAGAAATGAGTGGAGCATGAGATGTACAGACGTGTGTCAGCTCCCTCGAGATAGAGAGGATGTATCCAAGAGAAGACCCTTATCTTTTGATTCCTGTTATGGGAAGTTTCATATTTTCTGAACTCAGTGCTTTAGAGATCAGGTGGTTTGGTTTTTTCCTCAATCATGAGAGCTAGAAAACTGTTAATAAAATATATATGCATGTAATTTCTCTCCGTCTCATCCCTTTATCTCTTGAGAGAAGGAGGGAAAGCTTTATGAGGAAGGTGAGATATCACATCTGAGTCACATTGCTTTCCTGGTTTATAACTCTTGAAGTGTGACCCCTGGAACAAACCTCTACAACCTGAAATACTCACTGGCTGTCCCATGCAGCTGATTCTTCACCAGTAATGTATTTTACTAAAAGTCAAGTACTAAGGTGGGCTTATTCTTGCTTCATTGCTTTTTCTCTGCTTGTATCCGGAAGGCATCAGGTGTAGTTTCTTTGTTATGTAATCAGAAATTCTTTTTATTCCAACTGGAATAACAAAAAGAATTCTGAAATTAATTTTTCATCAAAAATTAGTGTTAGATCTGGCAGAGTTTTTGTTTTGATTTTGGTGACATGTTTTTAAAAAGAAAAAAAAACACAAAACAAAACCAAACTGGGGCAATATTCAAAATAAAATAAACCCCAACTGAAACTGTTCTGTTCAAACAGCACAGGCTTTGCCTCGTGGTTTCAGCAAAGCAAGGGGTGCAAAGGGTGAAACAGCTTTTTGTGAAAAACAAACCAGCTTGCAGCAGGGGGCTGTGGCAGTGAGCTCTGCTGCCTCTCATGCTGTCTGTGCATGAGCAAGAGGGGCTGGAAGTAGGGCAGTGAGAATGAGAGTGGCCACGTGTAATGTCAGCTGAAAATTAGATTCTTTGCTGGTTTCCCATTGTGAAATGATACAAGAGTGCTACTGAAACTTTGGACTGGTTCTTATCATTTAAATACATTTTAAATTGAAAGGCTTTGGGTTTTTTTTTTAGTTTAATAATGTTGAAATTAAACAACTTGATTTCTGTTTGCCTGCCCCTGTCTTCTGAACCTGACTCAAACTCTGTGACAGCTTGGATAGCCTCAAAAACATCTCTGTGATGAATTCTAGTCATGTGACTGACATATCTAATTCTTTAGCCTCATTTGGCAGTTAGCAGAGTTGGTGACTCTCTGTTCAGCTGCAGATCTTGTTGTAAGTATTGAGTGTGGCCATCAACTTGGAAAACCACTGCTGATCAGTAGGAAGTGGTGAGCTAGTCTGATGAGGGGAAAGCCAAATCCAGCTTCTTCAGCAGAAACCT
This sequence comes from Chloroceryle aenea, assembly GCA_013399075.1. Lineage (NCBI taxonomy): Eukaryota > Metazoa > Chordata > Aves > Coraciiformes > Cerylidae > Chloroceryle > Chloroceryle aenea. The sequence goes on from VWZY01010921.1 coordinate 160,502, forward strand.
ACTGGAAGATGAAGCAATATCCAAGATTTCCCTATGAATGTAGTAATCCAAGGCTTGGCTTCACTTATTCCTTGTACTTTCTTAGCCCTTTTGGCCGCGTCGTCTCTGCTTTAGAGCAGCATCCACAGTGGGGAAGATCAGTCAAGGCAACGCAAAGTGCAGCAAATCCATCCAGGTAGAGCAAACTCCTGAGTTAAGAGTCTGTGCAGAACATGGAAATCTTGCAGGTAATTTTAGTTCTTAATAGTCTCATTGTCTATAGAGGGCTCTTCACAGAAGCTGATGGTCTGCACACGCTGCTGCCTTCTGTCGCGCTCACCCATTGCTCGGCATTTGGGAGGGGAGCAGTTGCAGTCTCTCCTTTTTGTACTTTGTAAGCTCCTGTTTCTGCTATGGTGAAGAGTTTTATGTAGCCACAAAGAGTTTTATATCTCTCAGTGACATTTAGCTTCCATACCATCCTCTACTTCTCTGGTTCCTAATGAACAAGCAGTAGACTATATATTTGCATACATTAATGCTTTGTCACTTCAAACTTGAGGCAGAAGACTATTCCAGGCAGAAATAGCAGCTTGTTCCTGTCAGGAGGCTTAATACAGGAGAACAGAACCCCCCATAGCATTTGGAATCTTTTAAGCAATTCTTTGAGCAGAGGGTTTTCCTGCCTCGGCTGTTTATAATAATGTTGAAGACCTCAAACGGGAGGAGTTTTTTGGCGTGTGAAGCACTGAGTTCATTGATAATTAAAGGCAGCCTTTCTCCCTAAGCTGTGTACACTCACAAGAGACAGAGGTGAGGAAACAATCATCCTTTTCACTGGAAACTGGTGCAAGAATCACCAGATATGCTCAAGGTTCCACTGCATGGTTCTGTCAGAAGGGAGATTTAAACTCTGCTGCCAGAAATAAGACCCCGCACACACACAATGTAATAAACCCCTTGAGACTGATGCTCACTAAAACCAGTGTGTGTATTCTACTGCTCAGCAATGACTTCAGAAAGGAAGGAGGTGGCATCAAAAAATCTGCAGAGCCTTTCCTCTCGCCTAGCAGTTGTAAGTAGTGTGGTCTGGAGAGAGAAATGTGCCAAGGGTTAAGCAAAGCCCATGTGATGAAACCATTACCTCATTTCTGCCACTTGCACCCACAAACTGGGTGCCGAACGCATGTTTGAATGATGGCATCTGGAAGACAACATTTTCCCAAGAACAAACAAGCGAAATCACGTTGGGGAGCAGAGCTGTTCAGTGGTTTTTATTCTATTCAATAAATGCAGGTGAATTTTCTATGGCAGTTGTGCAAACACCCCAAAACACATGACAGTTACCACACTTGCATGTGCCTGTGTTCGCTGTCAGGAGCAGTGAGGGGTCATAGTGTAGCAAGGTCAGGTATGGATCTAGGGAGGAGACACTTCTCAGGAAGGCTGGAAGGATCCACAATGCAGCAGCACAACCCCTGAAATGAGCAACCCACTTCTGCTTGTTTGCAAAGGGGTGCATTCCCCCTGCGTGCCTGCACACACCTCGTAAAGGTGCCCTTAGGAGCCAGGAGACAGGCTTGGCTGAAGGAGCACCCCGAGCTACCTCCAAAAGGGTGCTGATTTTGCTCATCATCACATGTTCCTGTAGCTGCCCTGAAGTGTCAAAACACGAAGGATACGGTAAAGCTAAAATACTTGGTTTAGAAGGAAGGTGGTCTTGCTCTGCTGATAGGAAAAGAGAATGACCTGACAGGCAGATGAACACGTGGCATATGCCTCTCTTTCCCTTATAGCTACTCGGATGCTTTTCAGTGGTAGGGAAGCCTCTTTATTCTGGGGGTTTTCTTGTTGTTTCACGTGTGCAAGCAGAGCAATGGGCATAGAAAGCCAGAGCTGCATGTCCGTAGCATCACAAATTTCTTCGTGGAGAGTGCAGTATTTTGCAGTATTTTGCAGCATTCCTTTACAGCAAGTCACAGCGAATGATTAGGTACAGATCATGGGTGTTATGTGGCAGCAGCATTCACTTTCTTGTGTAGTTAGCTAAAACCTGACGTTTCCATCTTACTTTAACCAAAAAGGGGAGAATCAATCGTAAAACAAATACATATTCTCCAATCAAAGTGTGATTCTTAATTGGAAACTTCTACTTCCGTACCAGCTTTCAACACCCTGGATGTGATTTTGACACGTTGCAGTTTGGACTGTGGAGTTTTAATGATTGTACACAAGGCAACATTGATTTTAGGCTTATTTTGCTCCTTTACTGTTTTTCCTTAGTTACCTGCTATGGCATTTGAGTCTACAGACATAAGATGAAGTGTTGCTCAATCTTGCCACAATCATGGCACTGTCATTCCATCAGGGGTGGTCTCCTTTGATGTTCTGGGAGCCTGCAGAGACCAAGCTCCTGGTTTAAGCATCTGAAGATAACTGCTTAACGCAGGCTGTGTGAATACTCCTCTGCCAGCCCTTGTCAGCTCTTGTAAGGCTTACTTAAAGTCAAGTATTTAGTTAATTACAGGATTTTTAGAGGAATCCTTAGCAGGGACTCCAGGGATTTGAGATTGAGAGTTTCTCTGAATAGCTTAACAGAAATATATTGTAGTTTTACATGATGATGGAGGGAGCAGAGAAGAGTTCTAGTGGTAGTTGGGATTTGTCTGTCTCGCTGGTTGTCTGCTCTGTGAAACTGCTTGAACTGTGTAAGAGCTGAACAAAGAAGGATGTCAGGGGGTGTAATGAAAACCTTCCATTAGGGCTGGGGACCCTTTCCATCCGGGGTGTGCATCTGCAGCAGGTCCTGCTAGAAGCAAATGTCCAAGGACCCAATTAAAATAAGTGGTCACGTTACAGCAGCAGCATCAATCTGCTTTGTAGGGAGCCCCACACAGGCACTTGATGGTCCATGGAAAAGTAATTTTCCAGGATCACAGGAATACTAATTTGGGGACTGGCAGGAGGTAGAACATTTTTCACAATAGTGAAAAATTCACGGGGCTTTGCCTAGCAGTTATTTCATCAAAATATCAGACACACCAAGTTTATGACTGGATCTTGGCTTCTAAACATTTGGGGATGACCCTAAAGAAAGCTGTGTCCAGAGAAGGTTGTACATGGGAGAGGAGGACTTGCTGCCCAGTTGCAACAGCAGAGACTCCTGATTAAGATCACGAGGCAAAGTGCTGCTTAATTTAATGAAATATATCCTGTCCAGAGGTGATTTATTGTCACAGCTTAACTGAAATCAAACAGCGTGCGAAAGGGGGAGAGAGACAGCAGACAAAAGGTTAAGCAGAGCACCTTGGATCAAATGTTCAGCTGAGGATTAACTATTGATTGTGGAGCATAAGCCAAAAATCAAGTTTTATTGTGTGCCCTACAGTGATTTCTGTGTTCAGAATGAAATCTGAAAAGCAGGCACTTGTTTATCTCCGGACGTTGCTGCAGCATGTGTGACAAGAAAATAAAGAAGTCATGAAATATCATTAGTGTTTTCTTTTTGTTGATTACTGAGTTTCTTTAGCTGCAGGAAATACTGGGGAAAATTTATGGCTCTGACTTTAGTTTAAAATGAATGTAATTGTTAAGCTTTGGGATTATGAGCAGCTGTTTGTTGAATGGTAACAAGAAAACAACCTTTACTTAAAAAAAAAATAGCAAGTCTGCCTGCATCAGGGAACTTCTGCAGAATAAGAATTGTTGATCACTAAGAGTAATAATCTGCTTTAAAAGGAGGATGTAGATGACAGTAAATAAGAACAAGTGTTGAAACTGGCAGTGCAGAGCACATAATGAAGCTGTTTCAAGGAGATTTGCAGTAAATACAGCTTTTTTTTTTTTTAATAACAGGATGTTTGCAAGTTCCCCTCCTTTTTACTCCTGGTTCCAGCACAGCAGTTCCACTGGCTTAGGTGGCACAGCAATGCAGGCAAGCCTGATGAGAGCTGGATTTCTCTTTTGGAATGAAATCATACCCTCCTCATTTTCCTAGTCCACTTTTGCTCAGAAATGTTTCCTGTTGAATTCTGTCCTCTTCTTTCAGAAGCATTAAACAGTGGGGCCAGTGGCTTTACAAAAAAGTCATGGGTTTGTATCAGCTTTTGGAGTTGCTGCCTCTTCTGTTCATCACTTTTTAAGCTGTCCTCACAGTGCCATTGTGTCTCCAGTGGAGTGGCACCTTGCTTTGCCTCATTCACAGTGTCTTGCCCTTGCATGAGTTCTGTCTTGCAGGGACTCAGGAGAGGTCTTTTTAAAACAAATATCTTTAAAAGCTTGTTTCTGATGTATTGTATGTTGCATTGTTGTATATTTCTGTTCCTAAGGCATCTTTCACCTGCTGATTAGCTTCAAAGCATTTAGTAAGCCATGATTATTTAGGTCTCAGTAGTCTGCGGTTATTTTGAGATGAAAGTTTGGCGTGGCTCGTGGTTGAAATCTGCTAACAGCACAGAGCAAGGTGGCAGAACAGCCTGGGCCAGAATTAAATAGGTGGGTGATGGTTGGCTAAAGCTGTGGGAGGAAGCTGATGTGTAAAAAGGACCGTAAGAGTTGAGTGTTTCCCAGGCAATGGAGATCTCCCTCTCGTTCACCTCTCTCTTATTTTACCCATGAAGCTGTGGAGGAAGAATTAGGCACTGAGTAGAGATTGCAAAAAACTTTCTTGAGCATGAAAATGGAGGAGTGGTTGGAGAACACCAGTGTGGGGTATGAGGCTGTGGCTGCTTCATGAGAAACCAAGGGGCTTGGGATGCTGGCGTTCTCATGCCAGCAGATGGGTTGGATCAACAGCACCATGGCTGGGATTGGTGGGTCTTGCAAATGCTCTGTGTACTGAAAGCTGAGAACTGGGAATCCAGTAGCTCCCAGGAGGACTGCGGAGAGTCCAGGCAGGCAAGCCAGCCAGGCAGGGAAAAAGCAAGTGATCATCCTTCATCAGAAGGGACATGGTCCGTGAAGCCTTACGATTCTGGCCATTAGCTGTTTCCAGTGGAAACAGTGCTGCTGAAAAGTGGCTGGCCAGGGCTTGCTGTAAACCCTCAGAGATGTTTGCAGATGGCTTTTTTTTATTTCATGTTAAGGAATGGTGAAAAGAATATCATTGAAGTAACTGAATGGCCAGACATTGCAAGATTGAACGAGCAGCTATGACCATGGGGTTAACAAATACCCATCCAGTTCATCACCTGGTGTGTCTGGGTTTCAGACATCGATAGCACCCACCCCAGGGGTGATTGCTTAAAGAGCTCTGCACTCAGAGGGACTGGATTTCTGAATGGCTCTGCACTCTTTGGGAACTGCCTGTTCCCCCAGCATCATGAAAAGATATGCACAGGGTGAGCTGGCAGGTGATGCTCTGTCCCACTACAACACAGGCACACTTCTCAAACTTCAGTACCTAGCTCTAAGTGCTTAAAGATGGTGTTGAAAAGGACAAGGATGTGCAGCCCGGGGAAATAATGGCCAAATTTGTTTAACATACTTTACAACAATGGTTATGTCACGTAATTTTAAGTGAATATTGTTCGTTAGAGGTTGAGCCTCTGCATTCAATGCTGTAGAATTTTGAAGGAATCACAAAGCATTTGTCTAATTGGCATCACACGTGAAGGCTGCTGAAGCATTGGGAAAGGCTAGATCTTCTGCACCAGTAATGATCTTATCGCCATAGTTACAGTTGTCTGATTTTCCTTCTCCCTGCAAGTTAACAAATCACACTAAGAATATTTTCAGAAACCTGTCTCACCTCAGATGGAAGTAGCTGAACTTTAAAAGCCAGCTCTGCCAGTAGTCTTGCCTAACCCTGCCTCACCTGTGGGTGAAGCCTTCACTGTCTATAAAACAAAAACATCTACCTGCTCCTTAAACCCAGGTGATGCCACCCCAGGGCATCCTTGTGCAAGTACCCTGAGGTGGTTTGGGGCACTCTAGAGGACTAAGGGGTAAAGCAGCAGTTTCTTATGTGCCTTCCTTTCTAGGGAATGGAATGGGTGTCATAGAATCCTAGACTGGTGGGGNTCTTTTCCAGGCCAAGTATAATGCTTGGGAACCTGTGACAGATCAGGACCCTGGGTTCTGTTTGTACAACTGGGCAGAGACAGAGTTTGAGATCAGGGTGGGTTGCTGGTGACTTGTCTCACCAAGGCTGAAATGCCTCTTCTCTCCGTGAGATGAGAGCAGTGATTTCAGCTGCTCTGAAACACGGGCAAATAGATCCATCTTTCATTCCCTGGCAGGAAGCTCTGCCCTACCTGAACCGTGCAGGTGCATAGTAGCACAGGCTGCGAGAAAGAGCCAGAGCAAAGGCATTTATCACTTCCAACTGAAGAGCCTCGACTCTTGTTCTGTAAATGAAAAAAAAAAGCTCAAAGGAATATAGTTGCTAACCCACCATGGCACTTCTAACACCAAGTCCTATTCCAATCCTCCTTGTTTGTATTCTTTCTTTCCTCTTCATCATCCTGTTAACAAGCAATAGTAGCTTCTTTTTCCTCATTTTCCATTCCCAGCCCCTCTTGTGTCCTGTCAGGTGGGGCCTGCCCTAGCCAGGTACCTGGTAGGTGTTAAGAGGAACTGTCCCTTCCAAATCATCTTGTCTCAATTTCCTGGCCAGTAAGGATCCATGTAGTGGTTTGGGTGGTGTCAGCACACGCTGCAACCTACTGGTTTTCTCCATGGAAAGTGCAATGATGTCACTGTGTGCTGTGCTCTGGGAGTAGACTGCCAGGCGTTCGTGATGGTATTTTCTTGCTATTTTGAATTGCAGAAATGTGGGGGTTGGAAGGGATCTCTGCAGATCATCGGGTCCAACCCCCCTGCCAGAGCAGGACAGAACGAGAGCAGATCACTCAGAGATGCATCCAGACAGGGCTTGAAAGTCTCCAGAGAAGGAGACTCCACAACCTCTCTGGGGAGTCTGTTCCTGGCTCAGTAACCCTTACAGGGAAGAAGTTCTTCCTCATGCTGAGGTGGAACTCCCTGTGCTCCAGCTGGAATCCATTGCCCCTCGTCCTGTCACAATGACATCCAGTAGACTGCAGAGTGTGCTGAAACCATCCTGACTTGATAAATTGAGTGGTTTCCATACAAACAAGTAAGCTAGCAGACATCAGAGGAGGTGCTTCCCAATGCCTCCCTTAGAACTATTAATGGGGTGGGCAAAGGGTCTTTCTGTCAAGCACGTTGCCTTTGTGTTCATCTGCCATTTCTTTTTGTGGTCTCATTTAAGGTGAGTCTGAAAGGTGAGTTTCAGGAGAAGCATCCATTTGAATATTAATTGAGATTGGGAAAGCAGAAACAGCAGCAAAACTGAAAATCTGGAAATGGGGGAAAAACAGGCCAGTTTGGGTCCAAGGCAAGGCTTGTTGCAAAGGGACGGGGGGGTCGGTGGGAGGTTGGTGATATTTTTCTGCTAGTTTTGTGTAACTCTTGGGGAGGGTGGCAGACAGTCTCTGCCTCCCAGGGACAGAGCTTCCCCCCTGGACTCTGAGGCCACCGCAGCTTGGGGCACTTTTCAGCATCTCGTGGGAAATGAAGTCCACTCAGGAGCCCCAGCTTGGAGGGAGAGAGGGTCTGGCACAGAAACACCCGAAGAGCCACGGTGGTATTTCTAATTGACAGTGGCACTTGCAAATGTCCGTGTTCAACTTTCCATAAAGAAAAGAAACTATTTTCAGTGAAAAATGTTTTTCTAAAGATGGTTTTTGTTTTTTTTTTTTCCAAGCCTTTGCCTACATCTTTTGCCCAATTAAAGCTTTATTGGCTAAAGGTTTAACAATTATCCAGCCACGCGGGAAGAATTAACTCTCTGTTTGCCCAACACACTCCAGGCTAACTGCTTTAGCCTCTCCTTGAGCTTTTGGATTAAGGTTTTGGACTGTCACCTGTAGATTTCATAAATGGCCATTAATAATAGTGTCTTGAGAAGGGAGGGAAGCAAGCACTCTCTTTTAGTTGACCAAACAGCTGCATTATATCTGCATTATCTGGGCAAATTAATAATTTTCCCCCGGAAAACATGACTTTTTTTTTACCTTGTTGAGTGAATGAACTAAGATTACATCAGGCACGACTTAGAGCAGTGAAATACAGTGACTTACACTGTATTATGCATGTGTATTACGCCATCCACAAGTTGTTTGAACAGTGGGTCAGTAGCTGTTAGTAGTTTGCAGTGATGGATCAGGTCGTGGTCTTCGCCATGGTTTTTAAGTTGAACCCTACTGGTTTAACTGTGCGTGCAGAGCCTCTGTCTGCAATCACATCTTCAATTTCAAGTTATAATAAAGCTGTAGGAAATAAAAACTCCATACTGAGTAAATTATAGAATGCTTTCTTTTACTTAATCTTACCCAGCAAGCAAAAATAAACATGTGTCCTTAGATGTATCAGTAATTCAAGTAACATGTTAATTACTCAGTGTGCAGTCATTACATTTCCAGTAGCATTCATTACTCCCAACAGCTCTCAAGTGTTTCTGCAGCAACACTTGGCTCCTAGCTATAATGATACTATTTTGCACGTTTCTGAAGGTGGGTTTTTTTTGCTCTGACTTGCATAGATTGCATTTCATTTACCTTTTTGCCATTGCTATTGTTTATTACCAAGAGCTTATCAATTAGCTCGGTCAAGTTCCCAGTGAAAACTACTGTTTCACTCACTAAAAATCAATAAGGAAACTCAATAACTCCTTCCAAAACCCAATAAAGAAGCAGCAAATTACAGCGTTCACAGCAGATACGTGTGCAGTGCTTTGGCTGGATAGTTTATCTGATGAAAAATGCTGGATTTTGTTAACTGTAACTACCCACCGAACGGAGCCTGAATCTCCAAATCGTGTTCTTGCCTTGACCTTTTGGGTTTGCTTAAAAATGCTGAAATAAAGGTGGCATTTTCAAAGAGAAAATATTTTGACTGTTTAGAAATACTATTTTGGGATAAAGTTTATGGAATTGTGAAAGAAGGTTGTTCATTTTTCTTTTTAAAACCTTTCCTGAAGGTCAGAACTGCTAAAACCAAACCGCAGTGTTGTGCGCTGGGATGGGAGTTAAGGATTTAAATGCGAAGAGGCAAATCTTACTCTACTCAGCTGAGACCAAAGCAACCACTCTTTGCTTCTGCTTCCCATGTGACTTTGTCATTGTCACCCTGGCCTCAGTGGATACCCCACCCCCCACGTGTAAAATGGGACTCCCTCAGGAGAGTGTTTCTGGGGACACGGAGTAAAGCTCGTTCGTTCCGTTTCTGCCGAGGGTAAAGTGGCAGCCGTCACAGCAGAAAGCAGGAAGAAATTGTTATGTGTTCCAGAGGAATGTATCTGACCAGGAGGGAACTAATGCTAGTGAAGAAGCAGTAAGAGTTTTCAGAGCAGTGACAGTAGGATCAGTTTTCCAATGTCATTTAGATATGGCCAAGAGTTCTTGCTCTTTCTACTCGTGTATCAGGTAGAGGCCACCAGCTGAGTCTGGATCTGGTATATTGGGTGATGCTCTTCTTCTTTATTTTTGCTTGGTCAGCCCATAGGTGACCAAGAGGTAGGGGAGCATGGATACTTCTCCACTGAGGTAGGGGAGAAGTTGAGATACTTTTTGAATAAGAAAACTGTCCACTGTGTCCATGTCTAGGGAGGTTCTCTTCCCCCTCTACTCTGCCCTGGTGAGACCACACCTGGAATACTGTGTCCAGTTTTGGGCTCCCCAGTTTAAGACAGACAGAGATCCACTGGAAAGAGTCCAACAGAGGCTACAAGGATG
>VWZY01010921.1:170248-184569 GCA_013399075.1 Chloroceryle aenea
AGGGACTTGAGCATCTCCCCTGTGAGGAAAGACTGAGGGAACTGGGGCTGTTCAGCCTGGAGATGACAAGCCTGAGAGGGGATCTGATGAATGTCTGTAAATATCTGAGGGGTGGGTGTCAAATGGAAGGGGACAGGCTCTTGCCTGTAGTGCCCAGCAATAGGACAGGGAACAATGGGTGTAGGTAGACCTGGGCATTGAAGGTCCTATCTCAACATGAGGAGGAACTTCTTCCCTGTGAGGGTGACCGAGCCTGGAAGAGGCTGTGGAGTCTCTTTCTCTGGAGACTTTCCAACCCCCCTGTCTCTGTTCCTGTGTGGGCTGCCCTGGGTGACCCTGCTCTGGCAGGGGGTTGGACTCGATCATCTCCAAAGGTCCCTTCCAATCCCCACCATTCTGTGATTCCCCACAGAATTGGAAGCACAACCCTGAGGCAGACACCAGAACCTTGGCTGCCAGTAGGATACTTCCATTGAGTGCTTCTCGTTCATGTGCACAGGAACTGGAACACAGCATGGGGAAGATGGTCTTTCTCACATTTCAGAATGGTCCAGAGCAGGCAGCTGGGTTTGCACAACACCACTGCTTAAGGCTTGTCAGTGATTAACAGGATCTGTAGAAGGAAAAACATATATTTTTAAAATCTGCTTCACTCTGATCAGATTAGGAAATACTGTCAAGGCAATTAGAGGAAAATGAAGGATGACACTGCTCTCAGAGTAATGGAAAAATAATTGCCAGTGTGCTGCCGGTGGTGTGGTGACTCTGCAGGGTGCCGGAGGAGAAACAGCTCTTATCAAAATGCTGTTTGGGCTTCACCCTCCATTCATGTGCAGCTTGCTCAGGTCCCATGCAATGTTGCTGGAAACTCGAGGTGCCCAGCACCTCAGCATCAGCCCGAAGCATCTTCCAGCAGAGCCCACCCGTGCCTGACAAGTGCGGCTCATGCAGTGGCAATGAGAACCACCCAAAGGAGCTGAAAACAGGGGAAATGTGTTAAAATAGGGTGACATTTAACCCTGGTTTGTGAATACAGTTGGTGTTATGTTTGCATTTGCTGGTTCAGAAGAGTGGCTCCTTGGATTTGTGTCTGGTTTGTCCACAAAACAGCTCAGCACCTGGGAGGCTGCTGGCACACTGGGAAGCGTGCACATCTCCTGGGGAAACGTCTTCTTGACTTTGATGAGGAGCGGATGGAGGTTATCGTGGAGAGACTGAAATCTTCTCCTCCTCTTCACAATAAGATACTCCTAGAAAGGGACACAGAAAACCAAATGGGATTATGGGAGACGCTGCTTTCAAATCCCTGCAGACTAAATGCAGCCAGTGCACGTAGGAAGCTCAGGGGCTCCTGGGGGTGGGTGTTGTACAAGCTTAGTGAAGGATGGTCCCTCCCCGTGCTGGCACACTTACCAGCACAGGCACTGGTGCCACATGGGCAAGGCAAATCTGAACAGTGGAATGACTTGCTCAGGACACCAGGGTCAGGAATGCATTTGGAGATGAAATCTGGGCCTTACTGAAGGTAGTGGACCTTAGAGTTTGACCTGCATCTCAACCCAGTGCCCAGTACTCTCACACTGCCTGCCACCAACACAGGCAGGCAGTTAATGGCCCTGACTTTAATTTGAATGCCAACTTTAGGAAGGGTGATGTGTGCTTTTGTAGCCTTTGATTTACAAAGTATTTTTAGTTTTTTAGTTGTTTTGTGTTTTTTTAATTAAAAAAAATAGTTCTATCACAAACTATTGGATTTACAAAAATTTGCAGCAGCAAAGGGAGAGTGAAATTTGTGAAGCTGTTTTTCTTTTGTCTTGCTGCTATTTAGGAAAGGCAGAATGCATTTTGAAGAGCAGGGGCACAGCAGCCACGTGCCTTGGCCCATGATATGAACACAGACTGACCCATTCTGAACCCTTCCCCTCCCTGGCCCGACGAGGCGATGGCAGCCGGAGTGCTCAAGCCTTGCCCTCCCTCTGGCAACGTTCTTAGCCCCTTACAAGTTGCAGCCAAGGGGAGAACTTTTCTTAATCAACTTCACTGGTGAGCTGACTGGGAGGGTCTTTAGCAAGTTTTATTATTTCCCTCCTCTTTGGCCGGAGGGGTGAGATGGGTAATTAATGACAGTTTGTCCACTTGTCAGGGTGATTCAAGCAGCTCAGCTGTGTAGCTTGGCCTTCAGGTATCCTGGGTGCTCCTGTCACTCAGTGCAGCCTACCATTGCACGGGAGCCAGGCAGCCTTTTGCATGGATGAGATTTCTGTACGTTTTTCCAAACATTTCTATTCTAGTAGGATTGGGTTTTTGACTGATGGTTTTTGTAGGTTTATCAGCTTCTCTACACGTCTACAACCTCTTCTTTAAACTAATACAGAAAACTGTCTTATCTTTCAGTAATTCATGTTCTCTCTCTTCACCAAAGCTAAAGATATTTCTCTTGTGATCCTATTCCCAGAGCTTTCATTGAAACTGCTCTTTTGTTTACTGAGGACTCTGAGGGAACCAGTTCATAAGCCACCCAGAGTGGTGGAGGGTGCTGAGGTTTGTGTGACTGATGCTGAAAAGGGCAGCCCTGCCATCCTGCGTGTCATCCTCTTGCTTCTGCTGAAACAGTAGAGCAAACTGTGACTTACAGATCTGCTGGGTCCTTACCATTCCTTGACTTGAAAAGTCTGTTTCTTTCTCCTTCCAACTTACCTGTTGCCACACGTCAACTAGAGGACTCCAGCAGATGCTCATAGTTCTGTCTTGGGAACGACTTTTGATCTAGGATCCTAAACCACAGCAAACCAGAACTGCCTTTCTAAGGAAAGATGTTCTCCTTTAAAATAGCACCTGGTATTAATACTGTAATTGCATGTTTATAGTCAAAAAGGATTCAGAACAGTTTGCTGCTTGCCAAAGTAGAAAAATTGCGAGCAAAGACACGGTGTCACAAGATTGCCTTAAAATCCTGGGACTCCAGGATGTGTGCACGTGGGTATTCCTCTAGGGTTTTTCCTCTGCCAGCTGAAAGGCAAGTCACTTGTGAATAAAAGAAAAGCTGAGGATTTCCTTCATGTTAGAGGGCTTCAGGAGCCACAATTTGAGCATGAAATGTCACTGGATTTGTAATGAAATCATAGGACCTGGCAGGGCTGCCAACTTACTGTCCTTCGCCTACTCCTTAAAAACCAAACCCTTTAAAATCAGACTAGAATTCCTGGAAAGTTAAATATTGCTGTCCTTTAACACATTCCTCCTGTTCTGTGGACTCGGGTTTAATTATTTTGCATTAAACATGCAATTACCAGCAGAGCAGAGGGGCTTCATAATGATAAAGAGCTGACTATTTAACGTATATCAAGTGCCATTGCTGTGAGTCCGCCACTTTTGGGGTTGTTCTTTAGCTGTTGATACACATCTGCAATGAAAATGTAGGAAATACTTTGAGAAAACTTTTCACATTATTCTCTCCAAAGAGATTTTTCTCCCCCTTTCAAGCTTTTTGTGATTTAAACCCAAACATCCGCATTGTCCATACATTTCAAGAGCCAGTTGAGATTAAAACCTTTTGGATGAGATTTTAATGAATGGCTGTGTTCTCTCGCCGAATCAGTTTGGGAGTAAATTTTTAATGACTCATTAACAAAGTTAATAGTTTTGAAAATCATTACAGTATAATTCCATTATTTTGTTTCTTTTTGCACCGCGACTAATGCTCCATGCATCATAGTAATGGTTTGCTTTTGGCATTCCAGCAGAAGTTGTTTTGACTCAGAGCTTCCTCCAGGAAATGTGTTATGAAAATGGCAATTGAGAAATACTCTGAGATGTTCAGGAGTCCTTAATGGATTTAGGAGCACTGTAGACCTACTTGGGAGCCAGACATCACAGCTTGGATGGGTCCCTTGAGGAGCAGATGCACACCTAATAGGATTTTCAAAAGTATTTTAGTAGCCTAACATCTTTATTTCAGTATGAATTAGAGGCCAAATCTCCACAGGCACTCTATAGAACCCTGTTAGCTTCCTAGTTTAGCCTGCCTTCCTTTTCCCCCTGCCCTTTTCCTCTTCCCCTGCCCTTCCCCTGCTTTTCTCCATCTTTCACCCCCTTCCCCCTCCCTGCCTCCCTCCCTCCCATGTTTCAGATGGTCCAAACTCTGTATTTCTCAGCTGCTGACCAGCAGACTTTTAGACAATATTCTATATCCCCTTCTGTTTACAGGCAGCACTTCCTATTAACTATTTTTTATGTACGGACATATCTTTTATAGGAGCCTTTTTTGCTCCAGCTGTCTCTGTGAAATCATTCCGTTGCATTCAACCCAGACTGACTGCTTCCAGTGGATAAAAAAATACCTACAATTATTTCCTGCAATTTATCTTTTAGTCAAATGTCTGTATAGTCCATTGCCTGCTGAGTGAAAGAATTTATAATAAATGTTAGCTAACAAGCTTCCTCCTCGCTAACCAGAGCATTAAATTTATTGACAAATGTTTTCACGGGTTGGTTTGTGAGCAAATAAATGGAGTTCAGAGGTAAGGAGGCCACAAAAAGGGGCCTGGAGACATGGGAAAGCTTAGCACTTGGAAGCCTTGGAGAAGACTTTTATCCTGGCAAAAACACAGGACAAAGTTGTGTGAAGTGATTAACGAAGGAAGTTGGTGGTCCCCCAGCTCCTACTGAAAGGTATTTAGGTGTCCAGAGTTTAAAACTAAACCAGTTCCAATTGATTTGAGAGCAATTTATGGTACTAAATGAGATAAATGCAGCTGGTCTTACCTTTTTATGAAGATTGCCTCTCACGTGGGCTCGTGGCCCAGCCCTACTCGAGAAGTCTGTGGGTTCCAGGAGCTGGTATTTACTGGTTTGCAGACACCACCAGGATTTAAGCCTGCGCTCAAGACACCTCCTAGCTTGGACCTACATGTAAAATAACCTTTGGAAACTGGCTTCCCCTCTTGCCTATCTCCCCCCTGCCAAGCATCCAGTAATTTTGTCTCTTTAAAAGACCTTTGTGGTCAAGGACCCCTTAGGCTGCAGCACATTCCTCTGCTGGAGCCCTGAGGTGCTGCTCTGGTGGCATTATCGGAGAGATGCTAAATTACAATTTCTTGGCAAAGCAGCTTGTCCCTGTTTTACACATTTCCTGCTGTTCCAAAGAGGTTTACTGCAGTGTTTCTCCTTGACCTGCATCTGTGTTGTGATGGGGACTCTCAGCCAGGACACCTTTGGGGGTGAGATTTCTTTTATCTGCAGGAGAAAGATCCTGCAGCAGTCTTGGTCTTGCTGCTTTGCAGGGACTGAAGCCTGCTGTCCTAACAGTGAATTGGGTTAGCAGCAGAAATTAATTTGAAGTGCTTTCATGGACCAGAACCACAGGGAATCAAGGTTTTATGAAATGTGTAAATAGGAATTTTGTAAGGAACGCTGCATCCACTTGCCTTTATCCACCTCCTGATAACAAAAATGCATTTCCTTGGCTGCAGGCGTATTATCTTGCTTGTCAGTTATAGGTGATACTCTATTAACCACTGTATTTGGGGTTGCCATTCATTTGGTACTTTTGTTGTCCTTTTCATAGAGGTGTGGGGATCTGCTCTGTGTGTATCTGCGTGTAAAAGCTCTTCTGTGCTAATGGCAGACAAACCTGGCTGCATTCATGCAAAAAGGAGACAGCACCCCACGCTCTTTTATCTCTCTTCTCCCCACAAGAATGGGACACCCCATTTATTTAACAAGGAGAGACCACTTAGAATATTTGCTTATCAGCTGGGAGGGGGGAGTCTTGCAGTTGATTGCTGAGCAGGGCTCGGGAAGCTTGGTGCCAAGCCTGAGCTGGGCTGGGCTCTGGGTACACCTTGTGCTTGTCGTGCTGCCTCCCAGCCCCACTGCACAGGCAGTGTTCTACTGCAGCACCTTTGGCAGCACCTTCCCCTGCCCGTGCTTCTGATGAGGCTTCAGGGGTGGGGTGAGGGCGTGCAGTACAAAACCAGAACAGTTTTGTTTAGCAGGCAGCTTTCAAATGCATCAGGCTTGCAGCAGAGAAGTTTGGTGTTTGTCAGACTGCATGAAGGCTCTGCAGTTAACTCCGGAGCTGTCTGAGCAGAGCCCACCATGGTGCCTACCTACCCAAGAAGCACTTGCAGAGCCCACGGTTTCATTCCTGTCTGGGAAGGTACCTGTGTGTCACTCACCCAGTCTCACTCCTGCTCCTGACTCTCCCCAGGTTTGTTTCCTTTGGAAGAGGCATGAATTTCCTCTTCGGTGTGTTGAGACAATACCTAAAGGACCAGGGGCAAGGGGTGCACTCTGGAACAGAGGAGGTTCCACATAAATAGGAGAAAAAACTTCTTCACGACGAGGGTAACAGAACACTACAAGGGGCTGCCCAGGGAGGCTGTGGAGTCTCCTCTGGAGGCATTCCAAACCCTCCTGGATGAGTTCCTGTGTGACCTGCTCTAGGTGATCCTGCTCTGGCAGGGAGATTGGACCAGGTGATCTTTGGAGATCCCTTCCACTCCCTACCATTCTGTGAGTGTGTAAAGCTGGCCCTACCTGTGCCAGGAGCTTAGCACAACGGAATGGATCTTCACGTAGTTTGCTTTCAAAAGAACAAATTCATTTTCACACTGAAAGTGTCCCCTGATGTTGAGGACACCATGGAAAAGAGAAGGGTAACCATCTCGAGGTGTCGGACATCGCTGGAGAACGTGGCCAGGGAAGAAAGGGAGATGATGCTTTTGGGGACTGCTCTGCAACCATCAGGCCCGGCTGCTTCTGCAGTTGCCCTGTTGTTCCTTAACAGGTTATCGCTGTAGTAGTGTTGTAGTTGCTGATACAGGTTTGCTCCACCTTCATCAACAATCTTAAGCCTGCTACTCCTGTGCGTGTCTGTTTAGGTCAATACAAACCGAGAGCGAGCAGCGCTGGAGAGGGAGCCTAATTAGTATGTGCTGCCTGTTTGTGGACATTGAACTGAAAGGGAAATTCCGTGCGCTTTGTCCTCATAAGAAATCAGTGGACTGTGCTGTGTACTAAAAATTCCGTGTAGAGCTCTTAGAAATGACAGTGCTCGAAAAATAAAAAGGACTGATGGTTTTGGCACCTTCGGCGCTGCGGTGGTTTTAAGGGTGCTTATTGCTAATATATAGATTCTAATGGGTAATTCCTGCTTTTAACTGGCCTACATTTACTTACAGCAAACGGCCCCCTTGTTGCTGAAATGTAAATAAATTTGTGTGAGCATGTGTTTAATGGCCTCTTCTATATTTTCCTTTTCACCAACACTGGACTTGTTCTACTCCAGCTGAGCACCGCCCTGTTTTGTGGCTGCTTGTTTATCTGTCCTCCTCCTGAAAGTACCACGGACAAGAGGAGAGGACTGGCACCGATTTGGTACTTGGGTGATTAATGTGGAAGCTGTTTCTAAACCATTTGTTTGTTTGTGCGTGGCATTTTATCTTTATTTAGGAAAAAAACTAGGCATCAAGTGCAGATGCTAGCTATAAATTAAGCAAACTTGATTTATTCTGAAATGCAATAAACCTTGAAGGGGGGATTGCCTCTAAACATAATGCTGTCACTCAGAAGTGCTCAATGTGTCAAATATCTTGATTTTAAACCCACTTTTACTTAGAAGTTTGAGGTGTCCAAATAACAATGCACTCCAGAAACACTGATTTGTTTTGTTTCAAAAAGAAAAAAACAAGCCAGCACACACCACCACTGCTCAGAAAGCATCTTTGTGCAATGTGCATTGTTACTGCTGCACATCCCCAGCAGTGGAGGGCACTGAAGAACTCGATATTCAAATTCTAACACCTGATTTTGTGTATGGCTCTTCTGACTTGAGATGTTTTCATCCCCAGCAGTTTTTCTTAACACTTTTCATCTCACAAAAGCCCAAGGCTGTCCTTTAATACTTTTTTCAGCAATTCCAGTTCCATATGTGATTTGATGCCCCTGGGAAAACCTTGGCTTTGGGTCCCATTGAGTCTTCAGTTTTACCAGCTGCAGTTTCTACTGAAAGGAGCAAAATTTGCAGCCAGTTCATGGGGACCAAACTTCAATCCCAAGCGTGTAACCCATCAGTGGATGCCACAACAGCCAGCTAAGAACATCACGCGCTAGAAAATGTCTGGGGTGGGAGTAATAGTAGATGATAAAAACTATAACAGAGCTCCCCAGCCGCTGTTTGCTGTGTGTCATTTGAACTTGCAGGGTGATAAAGCGGGGAGGTGGTGCTATGAATAACCATGGGCAGGGAAGGACGGTCAATAGTGTGATATTAATGAGATTTATGGTATAGATTTCCATTTGCTGCCACAGTGCTGCTGATAGAGAAGTAGTAACAACTATAATGTCTCTAATAAAAGTTAGATCTCATGTGCTGTCTACTCAAACCCTAGTTTTGTACTCCAAATTGCTTCCTGGTAGCTACAAAGTTATCCAACAGCTCAAAGAGAAAGAGATGACTCCAGTCCTTGATTAGATGGGCAATGGAGTTTATGGAGCTGGTGGGTGGCAGACCAGTGCCATGGTTTGGAATAGCACAGTGTGCTCTGGCTTCTGCCCTTACCTGTTACTTTTTTCCTTCTGTATTGTGTCTCCAAAGTATTTTAAAGCTTCACTTTTGGGGGATTAATGTGGTGTGAGTCTTGAGTGTCCATCTCCGAGCAGCAGCCAAGGAGATGGGAGAACTGGGCCGTGTAGCTGCAGCTGTATCCTTGGCGTAGTCACGCACAGCTCCCCAGGGACAGGCCTCTTCAAAAGCCCCGACTTCTAGGAATCCAAACAGAGACCAACTTGTACATCCCAAACAGCTTTGCAAGTCAGGCTGCGTGTGTTGTCGGAGAGGTATCCTGGTGCAGGGTTTACAGGTGCTGACCTGTGGAGTTTGGATGTTCAGAGAATGCACTGACTGCAGCAATCTTCCCGTGTGTCCCACACTCTGTCGTTTGGCATCGTTTAGTAACCAGTGAGATAATTCTTCAAATGAATAGAAAAATAACTTTGTAAAATGAGAGCTCCTGAGAAAGAAAACACAGGAAGCTAGAAAACAGCATGATAGAATTAATAGATTAATCTGTTCATCAATTACTCTTTGAAGTGTATGTCAAGTTCTTTTCCTTTGATTTGTGTCAGGTGGATCAGCATTGCTTCCAGGAATAAAGTAATTGTCTTTTTGTTCCTTTTGCTTTCTTTCCTGCCTAGGACACATAATCAATATCTATAAATTTATTCATTTTTATTGTTCCAATGTAAACCCTTTTTTAAAAAATACTTTTAGCTAAGGCTTAATAAACAACAGTGTTATTGTTTGGTTGGTTTATTTTTGCAATGACTGCTTGAAGGCATGTTGTTCTTGATTCCTGCTCAGCACTTGCAATGAAAACTTCCATCTGATAAGAAAAGAAAGCACAATCAGTGCCTGAGGCATACCTTTATCTTAGACCCCTAACCAGGAGCCTCTTCATCCCTGCCTAGGAGATGCTGCAGGTTTGTTAACCACGCAGGTATGGATGGTGGGATAGTTCCACGCGTCCCTAAAGGATGTAACAGATATGTAGAGATATATACACATCTTGGAGAGTTGTACGTGGTTTCCTGGGGATGGAGAAGCTGTTGTTATGCTTGGCTCTGTATTGAGGGAGCAGCAAGACTGACTCTCCTTCCCCTCTGGTCCTTCCAGTGCACCAGAGGAGGAGGAATGGACACTGGGTTAAAAACTATGAGGAAAATGATGGAGGTGAACAGAGAATGTGCATGATGATGTAAGCCTATTATTTATTCCTAGATTCAAGTTTTCGAAACCAAGTGGGATGGTTCTTTCCTGACCTTCAGTATTACTCATAGATCAGAGCTCATAAATCCTGCATGGAGCCAGCAGTTTTGGCAGAGATGCTGCCTCTCCTAGAAGGAGACACTGGATCCTCATTTAAATGCTTCAAATGGCAAATAATCCCATGTCATCCCTTAATTAGGCTGTGATTGTTAATTATATTCTCTGTTAAATAATAGCAGGCAATTGTTTCCAGCATGCATTCATCTCACCTTACAGCCAAGTAATCCCACTGTAGTGTAGCTGGCTGCATGGAGAAAACCCCAGCAATTAGCTGGTTTCTCTCTTGGTGTGTGACTGGGGACAGCAGGGTAACTCATTTCACTGAGTAGAAGATGCATTTTGCTGTTCCAATCACTCAGTAGTGTCTGCTGTCTACCCCAGTGTGGGGTCTGGGGCAGGGGGCAGTGTCTTGTGTGGGCAATACTCCTCAGTTTATATTGCTCTGAGAAGTGAACTTGAGCAGCTGCTGGGAGAGGTGGGATCTTTCAGTGCTGTGAAGTCTGGTCTGAGAGATCTGAGGGATCTGGTCTGGTCTAGGAGACCCTTTGTGGTGAGAAGGGGAGGTGCCAACCAGGGGGCTGGAGTTCATTCACTGGCATTAAACCTTCTGATAAAATAGATCTTGTAATGCTGCATCCTAGGAAAGCATTTTACTAAGTGTCCATTTAAACTGGGCTTTCCAGTCTTACTGGGCTTTTCAATCTTCAGTCAAACCTCCCGAGAGAAATGTCATACAGGTGCAGCTAGAGCTGAAACAGTGGCTGGTCCAGAAGAATGGTGCTTCTTGTTGTAGCTGAAATGTTACTGTTTAACAGCACACTTACCCAAATTGCATATTCAACATCTGCTACAAGTCTTTTTTTATGTTGTCTTAAAAAGAAGGTGTGGTTTTTGTGCCTGAGATGGTGGCATACTTATTACAGACAAAAGATGCTTACAGTAGATGTCTTCTCTTAGGCATGCTTCCTTTCTGAGATTGTTTTGAAGCTATAATCTACTCATAGTTACTCCTATGAGCAAATCTATTGACTTCAAGGCTTGAATTCTTCCTGCTAAGAGAGGTGCTCATTACTTTTGTATTGGTTAAGAAATTCAGTTCACAAAGTAATTTCCATTTTCAGGAACTTGTTTTTCTGTTAAACTTCAGAGCTTTCAGTGACAAACTGACAACCAGAATATATTTTCCTTCCCATAGATATTCCTGCCTTCCATAGGAGTCATGCAATTACAGAATGGGTTGGGTTGGAAGGGACCTTTAAACTCCAAGCCCCCTGCCATGGGCAGGGGCATGTTTCCTTAGATGAGGTTGCTCAAAGCCCTGTCCAGCTTGACTTTGAACACTGCCAGTGACAGGGCATCCACAGATTCTATGAGCAACCTGTTCCAGTGTCTCTCCACCCTCACTGTAGAAAATACTATCTTCGTATCCAGTTGTATCTACCCTCTTTCAGACCTGGAAGTTTAGAATCTTTGTATTTGCATTGCAAACTTGAGCATCCTTAATTAAAAGAAGTTCTTCATTAAAATATTAGTATGTCCAGTTACTTCGGTGTCATTTCTTTCAAACCCTTTTGGATTAATTTTCATTGCACAGCTGTAATTTTCAAGCAATGCTGTGGAATAACGGTTGTCTAGCCTGTTGTGTCTATCTAGGTAGCTGCTGTAGGCACGTGGTAGAAGTGAGCTGGAGTGGGTGTGCTTGCTGTGTCTTGTCTGGCCAGCTCATTGCCCTTTGTTAGAGCTCTCTAGCTCAAGGGCAGATACCTATGCAATTATCTTCCCTATCCACTGTCTCAAAAGCAAAATATAAACTCAGTTCAGACATTCTGGGGACCTTCTAAATATCTACAGGGTCGGTGTCAAATTGAAGGGGCCGGGGTCTTGTCTGCAGTGCCCAGCAATAGGACAAGGAACAATGGGTGCAAACTTGAGCATAGAAGGGTCCACCTCAACATGAGGAGAAGCTTCTTTGCTGTGAGGGTGACAGAGCCTGGAAGAGGCTGCCCAGGGAGGTTGTGGAGTCTCCTTCTCTGGAGACTTTCCAACCCCCCTGGATCTGTTCCTGTGCGGGCTGCCCTGGGTGACCCTGCTCTGGCAGGGGGGTTGGACTTGATGATCTCCAGAGGTCCCTTCCACCCCCTACCATCCTGTGATTCACATGATGAAAGTAATGACAATTAGTATGCGTAGCTTGCTGTGTCCCCAGGGGGTGACCACTTGGCTAGCAACCCACCACTTTACGCCATCCACTCCAGGGAAGAATATGTAAGACCAGCTCCTGAGGAAGACACTGGTAAACATGCTGTAGCTGGACCATGTCTGGGCAGTGAGAGCTTTACACACACATGCAAACACTTCCCTGAGTGAGCTGGAGCCTTAGTGAATCATCTCTGACCACAAGAAGCTACTCAGGTGGTTATTGTAGCAGAATGGAGGGGAAGGTACCACTGGATCTTGGGGACGAGGAGATCGAGTTGTAGAGTGTGCATTTATTGCATGGTGGAGTAGAAAAGGGAAAATAATAAACGAGGGAGCGTGAATATGTGCCCGTGTACACTGACCTTTAACTCTAGAACTGCTGCACTTTTTGTGCTCAGCATTCAGGCATTCAGGGATCTAGGAAACATCATCCATGTCCCAGCTGTGAGTCAGCCTGTGCTCTTTGCACCCCAGCAGAACACCTGACCTGAGCTTTGGGTTTTTCCCTCCTCCCTCTGAATTGCCACTGTTCCACTTTGGATGCATTATTCAGTATCCCTTGGAAGAGGGAGAACCTATTGCTCTGTGGCATGTTAGATCATTCCTGATGGATGCCATCAGAGTGGTTGGGGAGAGTTGGCCTGAGAAGGGACTGCAAGCACACGTGAATTCTCTAGCTGCTCTGTTGCTCAACTGCTTTGTCAGCTGTCTTGCTGGAAATTTTCATTGCACTCAAGATTTTCCTCAGTGTAAAAGAAGCAGAAGCTACCGCAAAGTTAGATCATTTCTGGCTGACGTATCCTTCTCAGAGGGGCAGCAGCTGAGATGTGAATTACTGGAAAAGCAAGACTGTGACAGCGTGCTCGAGGATTGCCCGTCGGACGGGAGCGAAGGAGCACACGTGTGCGGTTGCTGTGTGAAACCCTGGAGGGCTAGAGCACATACTCCTGAGCTTGTAGGAGATACCCAGCAGGCTTGCTGGGATGAGGAGGTTCTGAGGTTTCTTATGGGGAGCTCTTGCGTGCACTGATAGCTGGCTCTGGAGGTACTGTGATCTTCTGGCTTGCTCTCTGCAAGAAATTCCGCACAGTGTGTTATCCTGCACCGGAGCTGTGACCACTGAGCCTGCAAATGGAAATGGAAACTAGCTCTGTGCTCTCCCTCCCTGCTCTGTTTGCTTCAGTGGCTGGTGTCAGGTTAGTGTGAGGTTAATCCTTTCCTCTTCCCCCTCTCTGTGTCCAAAGGCAGCTCTCTTCAGTGGCCACATGATAGCCCTTCCCTGGTAGACAATGAGTTCACTGGTGGCAGTGCTGCTGTATGGGCTTTGAAGGTGACATTTCCTGGCAGTACCTTCTGGGGTCTTTAGGGAGGTCAGGTGCCACAAAAGAATGCATTCAAACAGGAAAAAAAACCAAAACAAAGATCAAATTATCAAAAGTGGCCAATGGCTTTTTTTTCTCTTTATTTTTATTTCCTAATGTAACAGCTAAGTGCAAATACAGACAGACTGTGCTGGCCAGGGCTGGGTCTGTCATACGGGCAGGCTCATTTATTTGTCTGGATGTGCCTCTTAACGAGTCAGCTCAGCTGCATCTCAGGTTGACTTGGTTTGGTTCCAGCTCATCTTCCAACAGTCTTCAGAACAGACTTTTATGTGGTTCTAGGCCAAGAAAAATGGGAGACTCCAGCAATTTTCATATCAAATTTGATCTGAGTTTTTGGTGCATGTGGCTATCTGGCATCCCTTGTATTCTGTAGGAGAAGTGATACATCTCGTGCTGTCCTTCAGAGAGCATCATTTCAGGAGGCAGCACAGGACATGATGCTACTGGGAGGGAGGGTGGCCCTCTGCAGCAGATGGGAATCAAGCTGTCGTTTTGATTTCCCCATCCTGTGGCACCAGCCCAAGGAGAAAAGGGAGTTGTTGCAAGCAAAGGCTGCAGAGCTGCGTGGCTGCTGAATTAAGAAGGCCTGGAGAGGGATCAGCTGGGACAGGGTGACTCTGCATTGCACCTCCACACGTTTTTGGAGGGGACTGAGTAATTCTTGGGGTGTGACTGAGGCCCCTATCTAAACTCACTGAGCTTTCAGCTGTGCTGTAGTGTATAGTTCCAACAAGGCCAAGGGCCAGGTCCTGCACTTGGGCTGCACCAACCCCATGGAACGCTCCAGGCCTGGGGAGTGTGGGTGGAGAGCTGGCTCGCAGAAAGGGACCTGGGGGTGCTGATTGACAAGCGAATGACCATGAGCCAGCAGTGGCCCAGGTGACCAAGAAGGCCAATGGCATCCTGGC
>VWZY01010921.1:184658-199953 GCA_013399075.1 Chloroceryle aenea
ATGATCCATGGGTCTTTTCCAACCAAGGTGATTCTATGATTCTATGATTTGCACTGGATTTTGAGGAAACTCTTTGGGATCCATATTCAAAGTATTATGGTTTGAAATCCATAGAAATGGGCTGTAGCTCCAGTATTGTGCTAGAACATAGGCACTCACGAGACACTTCTGCAAAGCAAAAAGGAAAAATATGGCATTTTTTTTAGAAATACATGGTTCTGATCAAGATGAGGAGGAAAGACACATTTTAGAGCGTCGTCATTCTCAATTTGCAAAGGCTGATGAGATCATTTCAGTGTGAATGGCTTACAAACAGGCAGCAAAATGAAAGCAAAAGTCAGGTTTACAAGAGATTTATGATTTTAGAAGTAATTATAAGGAGTGGTAATAAGACAAAGCACCTAAAACAGTGCAACTAAACTATCTCAACAGATGTGTATAACAAATCTTGTCAAGAGTAATTAAGGTTACCAAACATTTTATATTGAAAAATCTCACACAGGATGAAAAAAAAAAGGAAGATTGTTTAGTCATTAATCCAATATTAAACCTGACACATCTTATGAAAATAAACTCCACATGAGATGAGGACAGAAAGAATAGGAATGAATTATCCATAAGATACAAAAGGTGCAACATGGACTTGAAATCTTTGATTTGGGGTCACTTTGATGACTATCAGAATTAACCTTTTTTACTCTTAACATAGCAGCAAACTCTTTCCAGGAACTGAAAATTCAAATGTTATTTCTGTCTTTAAAAAGAGACCACTTTTCTGGGTGGAAAATCAGTGTAAAAAATAAATCTCTAAATGTGATTAGTATTGGCAATCATCTTTGCCTGCTGTCTTGCCTGCCTTTTGCTTCCCTGCAGTCAGGCCATAGTAGTGCCATGAACTGTAGCATCCCCTTTCTTCTATCTTTTCTCCATATCTCTTCTGTCTCCTCTTCTATCTGGAGAAGTGGAAGCTCCTTTCTGTCATTCAAGCCAGGGCTGCATGTTGGGTAAGAGCTTGCATCTTGAAAGGGGCAGAAACCAGGATTGCTGTGTCAAATGCCCTGAATCGTGAGATTCAGAATCATCTTGGGCAAACATGTGGCAACACATTCCCTCTGCACCTTGTTGGGGTTTTTTATTCTGTAAATTGCAAGCCATGCTGAAATTCTGTGATTCTGTGCTATTTGCCATCTCCCACGTGTAGGTAGGGTGTATATTTAAGTAGTGCACTGTGTGGGTGCCAAATAGCTTCACTGTTGCTTGACTGTAAAGAAACAGAATGGCCAGAATACTTGACTCTGATCTATATGGACATTTACTCATCAGCTTCAATACTGATAGCATGAAAATGTGCTCTTCTTTAAAAGCTTCACCTTCTAATCACACCCTATTTTGCCAGATAAATAATCTTATGATGGGTAGAAGAGACCTGGGATGATCCAGGGTTTAAAATTCCAAGTGGTGTCTTCAGTGGCAGCTTTTCATTCAGCTCGGCAAGTCTTCACTTGTCCTAGCTGACAAGGAAATCCTTTTGCCAAATGAGAGGATGTTCTCAATTTGTGTGTCAAAGTGACCAGAAGCTCTGCAGGAAAAAGCAGCCTGAGAATGTCAGTGGGTGTTGCAGGGTAAGACAGACATTGGGGTGCTGGGGCCAGTCCAGAGAAGGGCAACGGAGCTGGGGAGGGGTCTGGAGAACAAGTCCTGTGAGGAGCAGCTGAGGGAGCTGGGGTTGTTTTGTCTGGAGAATGGGGGCTGAGGGGAGAGCTTCTGGCTCTCTACAGCTGCCTGAAGGGAGGTGGGAGTGAGGTGGGTGCTGGTCTCTTCTCCCAGGTAATGAGAGAGAGGATGGGAGGAAATGAGCTGAAGTTTCCCCAGGGGAGGTTTAGGTTGGACATTAGGGAAAATTTCTGCACTGCAAGAGTAACTTTTCTGCACTCTCTCAGATCAAAGAGAGTCAGAGGAACACAGAGGGGAGAGGCAGCACCTCACATGGTGCAGCTGTGCAGAAGCAACAGTAGGCAGATGTGCACCAGGTCAGAGCTGGGGGTCTGTAAGGGCTGGTGTGACCAAGGCTAGAGCGATAGAAATAGCATTGATGGGACTGGTCCCTCCTGACTCTCTGAGGGTGAGGATTTAGTAGTACCAGCTTTAGAACAGCTTGATGTTAGTGTTGCATTTTGAAGTTTAGCCTTCATGCAGAATTTCTGGCTGAAGATTTCTGGATTTATTTGGGTTTGTGGTAAACAGCAGCACAGCTTTTCCCAAGCCCACCCCAGTGGCTGGGAAGAAACAAACCAACATGAGGTGTTACAGGTGTACCTCCTGTGCTCACCTTTGTAATATCTGTAAACACACTTTGACTTCGGGTGAGGTAGCTTTTGACAGTACCACAATTCCAGAAAGGATGGATCTGCCCTCCTGGATGATTCCCAGAATGGGGAGAAGTGGTACAGGGTTGTTTTCTCTCAAACTTAGCTGGAGCAGTAAAACCAACCAGGCTTTTAGTGCAGTGTCTAGCTAAATGTCCAAGCCTCTTTAAACAGCCCTTCCTCCCCATTCCCCTTCTGAACTCATCCCAACTCATGTATTGTTGAATGGTAGGATATAGCAGAGGGAAGAAGAGTGGCTTTGAATGTCGCTGTTATCTCTGCCTAACAGGGAATTTGTAACCCCTCTCCCTGCTGTCAGAAATCACACACCAAGAACATTACATTCCATCATTATTGGGAATTGTTTTCCTATTTATTTAATGCCCTAAAAGCTCTTAGGAGCATCAGTCCTCTGCATGAAAGAGGAAGACTGAAGAAAGACAATGTTTTCCTTGACTTGATTCCCCTGCTGACAACAACAAAAAAAAACAAAAACAAACCCAAAAAAAAACAAACAAACAAACACAAAAAAACCACCAAGAGGGCATAGCTTGTGTAAAAACAAAACCCACAAAACACCATGCCTCTTACTCCCGGAGTTCTGTGTAAAAAAAAGCTCAGGAATAGTAAAATAAGTGGTGGTGTTAAAGGATCACTTGCTGCACAGCGACACTCCATCAGCAGGCCTGAAAAAGGTGAAGGATTCCTTGTCCGTGCTGGTCAAGGTCTTGCATGGCCCATTTTCCACTGGAGATGGTGATGTCAGAGCTGGGGGCAGACAGGAGAAAGGTAAAAAAAACCCCAACCCAAACCAAAGAAGTGCTACCCCCCAAATGATAATTTCCAAGACTACAAAGCTGAGAAATCAAATCAAAGGCATGAGTGTCGGTTGGTGACACTGAAAATGTTTTGCTAAGTGTTCCAGTAAAGATGATACAGTAATGGTGTCACATTGTACATTTATATGTCACAATGCTTTTTACAGTAGCTACAGACTTGCAGATGCACTCCCTGATAATCCTGCAATTTTATCATCAGGGAGTGATGAGCTCTCAGATATGAAAGCTGATGTCAGCATCTTCTGCCACTTTGATCTGCGTGAGCTGATGCCTTGAAAATTAATGAGAATGCTACATGTGAAATCAAAATCAATCTACTGTGGATTTTTTTTTCCTCTCTCTGCCTTTCCAGGAGAGCTGGCAGGGGGAGGGGGTGGGTGGGAGAGATGCGTTATCAAATCTGAAGCGTGGCAGAGTATAAGGGCTGTAATCTCATCTCAGGATTCTTATGGCTTTAATAAACTCTTCATGCTTCATTCTTGCCATTTACTGCATCACAGGGACCCCTCTGCAAAATTGCAGCCATAAATTTTCCCTTTTGCTGGACAGGTTTTACTCCCTTGCTTTGGTGTATATGTCATCCTGCTTTCAACAGAGTCGAGACATGACAAAAGTGATTAAATATTTGTATTACCTTTTCAAAATACAGAGAGAACTACAGCTTCTTCCATGAAAGAAGAGAAGGCAAAAGCCTTCTCGCAGTTCCTGGGTACTTTTTGGTGCTTACAAACACAGAAAGAAAAGTGAAATTCAATTCCTGTCACCTCTTGGGATGAAAATTTCTTGTCACTTGATCTAAGATGGGCAAAATATCTTTATTACCACTGGCATTTGGCAAAAGGTATTTGTCAATCATCCAAAAAAGCATTATTGTCCTGCCATCTGCTCCCACATCTGCTTGAGTTCTGATGGCCCCCAAGAAACTGTCTGCCATTAGCAATGATCCCTAAAAATAAAGTCTTTTTTACTGTGGGTAAGTGAGCTAAGTAGACCATGTTCTCCCTTAAGATGGTTGTCTGGCTGCAAATGCACATTAATTATGTTTGGGGCTGGCAACTGTAAATTGCAGTAATTGTTTGCCAGCTTCTGCTGGAGGAATCTGTGGGCTGGAGCCTATTTCTTCTCTATTCTTTGCCTTCCCAGGCCCAGTCGTGGCCTCAGCTCACCCTGCTGCTTGCACAGCTTTCTCCCGTGCTGTGTGTACAGCTCCCTGGGGCCAGTTTCTGTGGCGTGAGGCTGGTGGTAACAACTGCTGTTGAAATGAGCACAGCAATGGAGCTGCCTGCCAGGTGTGACACCTTTGTGTCCCTGCTGCTGTCACCCAGGCTGAGCCATCTTACTGCTGCCAGGAAGAGGGAAGCACCAAGGGCTGTGGTTTCTCAGCCAGGAGTGCAGAGCAGGGGTGGTTTCTATGTTCTGCAAGGATGGGCTATCTGTGCTGGGGGGACAGCTGTTTTCCAGCAGGAAAACATCCCCAGAGCAGCCAAGGGAGGGAAACTGCAGGATGCAGAGTCAGTACAGCTGGCCAGTGTATCTACACCCGTGACAGCAGCTTGGTATGCACAGCATCAAACTTACAGTCAAAACTGGAAGAAGTAATTTCTGGGCACTGTGCACACATTTAGATCACAGTCTACACTATGTGGAAACTATTTACAGCTAGATGTAAAGTTGTGTGTTTGGTGTTCATCGAGTCACAGAATCACAGAATGTTAGGGGTGGGAAGGGACCTCTGGAGATCATCGAGTCCAACCCCCCTGCCAGAGCAGGACAGAACTAGGGCAATCCCTCAGAGATGCATCCAGACAGGGCTTGAAAATGTCCAGAGCAGGAAATCCCACAACCTCTCTGGGGAGTCTGTTCCAGTGCTCTAAAACCCTCCCAGGGAAGAAGTTCTTCCTCATGTTGAGATGGAACTTGCTGCGCTCGAGCTGGAATCCATTGCCCCTCGTCCTGTCACAAGGCACGAGTGAAAAGAGGGTGTCCCTGCCTTCCTGATGCCAGCCCTCGTGTATTAATAGACATTAATTAGATCCCCTCTCAGTCTTCTCTGCAAACCCCATTGCAAACTGTTTGGAGCAAAGTGTCCTATCAGCACTGAAATGGGGTGCCAGTGGGACGTGAGTAAAACCTTTGCTTTCTAATCTTTTGCCCTCTAGGAGACAAACGAATCAGAACCTAGCTTTTTGGGGTTTGAGATGATCAGAGAAGCTTTTGAATGGACAAGGACACTAAAAAAGCTTCACCCTCTTCCTCCTAAAGTTGTTGAGTAACCTGTAGAAAAGGTAGGATATTTTCTACTACAAGAAAACTGCTTAGTGCTAAAACTTGAGAGTCATAAACCCTCTCCTTGCTTTCCTTTTATTTCAGGAACTCGTGTTCAAATTAATCATGACATAATATATTAAAGGCTCTTTTACCCATAATGAAAAATAAATTCAAATAAGCCTGGTGCCTAGGTATAAATGTCACAAAGTTTGCAAATGCAAGTCTAGAATATCAGAATTCAAAGGTCTTCAAATTAAGAAGCAATTTTAAATTTGCAGCTCTCACGCTGGTTTCAGCAGGGAGCAAATCTAAAAGGATGCGGTGCATGAATTGAAAAAGCAGTTAAGATTTATGTGTCTGCATTACCATTGCCAAAAGATTCCTTTTTTTTATTATTAAAAAAAAAACAAACCTCATATTAAGTCTGTAGATTCCAAAGGAAGAAAAGATACTAAGCCTTAGATATGAAGACAAGCATGAGACATAAACATTTCATAGTTAAAGAGTATTGTAAGATGGCTGCAAAGGAAGATGGATAGATAATTAATGAGTTTCCTCTGGCTTTATTCCCTGCTGTCCTGCAAACCTGAGAACTTATTCTAGCCATCCATGGTGGGACCACCGGGCTGTGGCAGGGAGAGTCCTGGAGACTCCTGACCAGGTCCAGTTGCATTTGTGTGTGGACGTGACAAGAGAATGGCTGCCTTCTCCACAGGGAATGAAGGGCAGGGATTAAGCTCTTCTGCTGGAGGTGGGTTTAACCCATGTTGGATTAGACAGCTCAGCATTTAGCTTTATGTAGTCATGAGTGTTTGGGATGTGCCTACAACCTCTGTCTTTCCATACAGAAAACTGGTGATGCTGAATTGATTGGGAGTGTTGATCTGCNTATTTCAAATGAGTTCTCATTTTTTTTTAATTACTTCTCTTGTCCATTATTTTCTTGCCATTAGCCCATGAAAGAATTTGAGGCGTACAAATTTCTACGATTATCTTCCTCAGCTCTTTCCATTTATACCCACGAGGAGCTCTTCTGCAGTGTTGCACCTCTGGTCTGTAGGACTTTGCTTCTTGTAAGGCAGAGTGCTGAACATGGATCAGGCAGCTCCCCCACAGACCGTTAAGATGTGTGTTGGCTAACAGGGTGTAGTGTGAAAGGTGATTGAAATAGGGAACACCAGATTTTCATCCTCAGTGGGTTTTAAAACAAACAAGTCAATTTAAAAAGAAAGAAACAAAACAAAGAAAGAGGCTTTCGAAATAGTTACGGGATTTAGGAAGACTGATTTCTTAGGAGTTCATTAGGAATTCATAGAGCTGGCCAGGAAATTGATAACCAAAAGATATTTCAGCTGAAAAATATGCATCCTGATAGATTGTACAAGGCACTTTATTCCCAGTGGAAAACCTGGGAAGTCCGTTTGAGGTCACTTTCAGTGTTTAAAATTGCAGACATCTGTAGAGTTTCATTCCAAGGTAATTCAGTAAGAGACTAAGCTGTGTGCTGGTAACCTGTATTTCCAGCCCTTTCCATCTCACTGGACAAGGTCTCCTGAGGTACCGGTATTTCCAGAGAGAAATCCATGTAACCAGCCTGTCCAGCACAGCCTGCTGCTGACAGGGCCCTAGCGCTGCAGGGGAGAAGGGAGGAAGGGAAGGCCAAGGGAAGGCCAAGTTCATGGAAGGGAGGCCAAGCCACAAACAGGGCAGAGAACTGCAACTTCCCCCAGCCACCTTGGGGATCCCAAAGGCAGAAGCAGCCACTGCAGCATTTTTCTGCCAGTTTTAGCTAGACAAGGACTATGCTCATTAACCCTCCCATCACACTGCAAGGTCGATTTGCTCAAGACTTTTCTTGAAGGAGAGAGGTTACATGCTGAGCTGATTTGACAATAAAAACATCAATTTCAGTTCTGCATTCCTTTATGAACTCATCATGTTTTAAATTGAAATACATTTGTTCAGACACTGTCATGGGTATACATCCATCACAGAGGAAAGCAAAGTATCACCCTATTTCTGATGTACCAGCAGCTACACAGAGCATCAGAGGCTGCTGTTCTATGTCAAATACACTTCTTAATCAGGTGGAACAGGGGAAACAGAAGTTTCCATTAGTTACTGCACTCCCAAGGCACAGGGTTCCTAACCAAAACTTGCCTGAGCACTGGAGATTCTCAGAGACATCCAGGGCAGCTGGTTATCCAGCTTCCCCATCACACCCTACCCATCTCAGGAGCCAGATATGAGTCTGCCCAGGAAGATAAGGTATTTTTCTTCCTGTAGGTTTTTCAGTCCCTGTAGGTGCACATAACCAAAGGGGGAGTGGAAGCACAGCAGGCTGTCACAGGGAGTCAGTGCTGGGGACAAGGGAGGAATGGCTGGATGGCTGCTAAGCGAGAGGATGTTCCATGGAACATATTAGCCCAGTGAGTCACCAGTGCACTGATCAGACCTGTTTTGCTGAAATTTGTGATCTGTGCTGTGTTCCAGAGCCTCAGAGGATCCAGTCAGTGGAAAGCAATGTCTTGTTCACAGGAAATACTGCTCTGGAGCTGCAGCCTGTCTGTGATTTTGAGCTGGCTACCTCAAGGATCAAAGACAGGCTACAGGTTTGGTAACAGTGGTTGGACTGTCCCCTTTTATTGTCACCTACTCTCCCTGACACTTGGCATTTGCTGCTTTTCTACCCGTTCTGCCTGCTCAGCTACTTAATCTGTTCTCATAACAAAGCTACAAGAAGCAGGTTAAGCTACATATTAATGTTTCAGTGCAACACTGCAATTTGATAACAATAAACAGAAGCTTTTATGAGGCTGTAAACGTCTCTTCCATTTATAAATATTGTACTATAACTGCAGGCTCTGGGGTTATCAGGCAGTCAAATCTTTCATCAAAGCCAAATAGTTCCTAAAGTACCACTCTTAAAAACCTTTTGCAGGCATTAATGTTTCATTAGTTCTCTCAAATGAGTCTCCTTGGGAATCTGTATAGCAAGTAAAATCTAGCTCTAAACCATGGAAAAATTAACTGCATTTTTAATTCATTTCTTCAGAATTTACTCCACGTGGCTTGTGGTGGTACATAGCTGGTGTTCCAAAGAGCCTCGATTTTAAAATGTAGCAGTAAAAATAACAACATAGGTACATAGGTACATTGTATGAGTGTGTGCTCACCCTGCAGCCAGGTTTCTTTGTGTACCCATCCAGCTCTCCATCCATCTGCTCTGTCCTAGTGAGGCCACATCTGGAGTATTGTGTTTAGTTCTGGGCTCCCCAGTTCCAGGGGGACAGGGAAATACTGGAGAGAGTCCAGTGGAGGCTACGAGGATGCTGAAGGGACTGGAACATCTCTCTTATGAGGAAAGGCTGAGAGCCCTGGGCTGTTTAGCCTGGAGACGAGAAGCCTGAGAGGGGAGCTGATGAATGTTCCCAAATCTCTGCAGGGTGGGGGTCAAATGGAACGGGCTGGGGTCTTGTCTGTGGTGCCCTGGGATAGGATGAGGGGCAATGGGCACAAACTGGAACCCAGGCAGTTCCACCTCAACAGGAGGAGAAACTTCTTCACTGTGAGGGTGACAGAGCCTGGAAGAGGCTGCCCAGGGAGGCTGTGGAGTCTCCTGCTCTGGAGACTTTCCAACCCCCCTGGCTCTGTTCCTGTGTGGGCTGCCCTGGGTGACCCTGCTCTGGCAGGGGGGTTGGACTCGATGGTCTCCAGAGGTCCCTTCCAACCCTTACCACTCTATGATTCTGTCCCTTGCTTTTCCATGGGCTGTGTCTGCCCCAAGTAGATGCGTGCTCAACAGAGCATGTTGCAACCCCTGCAGAAGCTCTGAGCATCCTTACGCCACCCTGCAGCACCCTGCAGGGACAGTCCATTCCATCTTGAAGTGCATGTTGTTCAGCTAGTGGAAAAGAGCCCTGGAGTTTGAAATTCTCTCTCTGCAGGATATAGCTCTGCTGCTGCTACTTCCAGCTTGGTCTCATTGGGGTCCACGTGTGCTCAGACAGGCAGGTCTGTTTGTGCATCTCTCCAGAGCTGGTGCTTCATGTCTCTGCTTAACCAAGCCAAGCTTCTGGAAAGTTGAAGTTGCACCCATGGTGGTATTTGATGGATTGTTTGATTGATTGACAGATTTTCAGGTCAGCAGGGACAGTGTGACTGCCATAAATGCACATGTATCTGCCTAACATGCTACTCCAAACAAATTGTGCCAGAAACACACACAGCTTGTGTATTTACCATTCCTTGTTGGGTTTTTTTATCTCTAGCCTTGTAAGATGTATATCCTCAGCTCCTGCTCAGTGTTTAGACAGGAGTAATTGGCAACCTGTTGTTACTGCACGTTGGCATGGAGCTTTGTAATTGATGTGAAAAACTGATTTTGGCATCTGCGGTGGCTTTGTTTTTTCCAGTTCCTATGTGGTCTTCCAACAAGTGCTTAACTTTGTGTAGCTTTTCCAGGAGACATTTAATATAAAGAACAGCCACAGTGCAGGTGGGTGAGATTGAACCTGCATCTTTCATTTCCTAGTGACTGATGGTTGATTTTCTCTGGACAGGCTTCTTTGGGACAGTCAAGATCAGTAGATGTGCTTTGTGAGCATTTATGGTCTTACAAGGCCTCTTAGAAGTAGAAATAAAAGGAAGTGCCTGCGAGCTGCCTGTGTTGGGATGGTAGGAACAGGGATGGCAGGTGCTGAAGGGAGGAGAGAGGTAGGGGAAGGCAGGAGTACCTCAGGGATGTGTGTGTCTGGGTGCCTGGGGCTGTGGAACGAGCATGAGCGTGTGAATTCCCAGGGTTTATCCTGCTGTTGACAACATTTGAACAGAGTTAGAGTTCATATCCCCGTGAGCTGAGCTGTTCCTTGGTCACGTCCAGCTCAGGGTGACCTTGGCTCTGCCACTTCAGAGACCTTTGGGTTTGGGGCTGATATTAACTGTTAGTGTTTGGAAGGAGTGTGAGCCTGTCCTTGACAGGGAGCTTGAGCAGGGTTACACCCGATGTCAGTGTGTCTGCAGATTTCTGCAAGATGCTGACATTCATCTCACATCATTATTGAACCCACTGCAGGTCTGTTTACTGACGGGTATCCAAAAACTTTAGTAAACAGGGAGTCAGCAACAAAACAGTTGCACGTCTGATGGGTCTCCCAGGAACCTGTTTGGACTGGTTAGTCTACATGATCTGTTCCTGAGGACTGGAAGCAACTGGCCAGCCTTGGCTGGGAAAATATAAATGTGAAAATAACAGTATGGGTAAAGGGAAAAATAGCGACAAGAGCAACCAAGTTGTATATGGCAAGTAAGATTATGTGGTGCCCATCATAGGATCACAGAATGGTGGGGGTTGGAGGGACCTCTGGAGATCATCAAGTCCAACCCCCCTGCCAGAGCAGGGTCACCCAGGGCAGCCCACACAGGAACAGAGNGGCCCCAGGGGCCCATTGCTGTCCACCAGAACTCCAAGGTCTTTCTCCATGGTATTGCTTCCCAGCAGGACAACCCCTCAGCTGTACCTGTTCCTGGTGTTACCCCTCCCCAGATGCTTGATGTGAGATACCTCTTCACCACAGTCAGCACAGGGCTGTGTGTCCACGGGTGCACACTGCAGCTCCTGCTGCCTGGGTGGTGCTGAGGATCTCCAAAAACGGTGTCTTGGGAAAGGAACTGAGCACGGCAAGAGAAGTAGAGGCAATGGAAAGCGAGTTGACACCTTCTACAGAAACCTGCCCGTGCCAAGTGATCAGCCCATGCCAGGCTCTTGTCAGTGGTGCCCTGGGACAGGATGAGAGGTGATGGTCACAAGGGGAAACACGGGAAGTTCCACCTCAACCTGAGGAGAAACTTCTTCCCTGGGAGAGTGACAGAGCCTGGCCCAGGCTGCCCAGAGAGACTGTGGAGTCTCCTGCTCTGGAGACTTTCCAACCCCTCATGGATCTGTTCCTGTGTGGGCTGCCCTGGGTGACCCTGCTCTGGCAGGGGGGTTGGACTCGATGATCTCCAGAGGTCCCTTCCAACCCCTACTATTCTGTGATTCTGTGATAATAGACCCCTGGGAAGCTTTCCTCTTGCTGGGAAGGCTTTTGTCCTGCAGTATCCCACGGTCGTTCGCCGTGAGTACAGAATCCCAGATTGTGAATTCACTCCCCAAGTTTTACTTCTTTCATTCTCTTCCCCTCTATAACTCGCTGTCTGTGGGAGTGACAAGGCAACATCTAAATACCTTGCAGAAGAGTCATTAATCATTAATGCAGACAGTCTTAAGGCATAAGCAAACAGCATTTGGCAGGAAAAACTTTTTAATGAGAATGGCATTAAGCAGTTTAGAAGTCGTGAAGGGATTCTTTGCACATGCCTCTGGCTTCTCAGCCTTCCAGTTCTTTTCCTGACAACTGTCAATCCAAAAGAAAAGAAGGAAAAAAAATATACAAAGGGCAATTTGGGGGTCATTTTCCCAAATTCTGGACTTCACTGATTTCACACGACATGTGTGAAATCACAAACAGGAACCACAAAAAGACTTCTGAGTTAAGGGGAAGTGCAGCAGGAGTTTTTGGTAGAAATCTCAAGTGGAAAAAAAAAAGGCATCATGAATATAATTGTCTGGAAAATTAAGCTAGCTAAACTGAGTCCATAAATAAAGTAGAAATGTTTAACAGGTAAGGAACAACTAACCTCAAGTTGGGGCAAATGATCCATCCTTTCCTGTGCCATCTCTCGGAAGCAGCTGCTGGTGTTCAGTCAGGAATTACGGGCTCAGTGCAGAGATTATTTGGTATTGATCCTCAGCCTGGCTTTATGCAGAGCATCAGTCTGTAAAATTACAGTGGTCCTTGCAAATTTATTAAAATGGCTTAACATGTATTAATCCCTTTGGAAATGCAGGTCATGGACTCTGACCTAGAATAATAAAGCTTTAAACCCCTACCAGTTATCTGAGAAGTCTGCACAACAAGATTGTTGGATTACCCAACGTGAGGGTTTCCCAGCCAGGCTGCAGCGAGGCCACCCTCACCATCTGCCCTTTCCTAGTGGGGCTGCCAGCACTCCCCACACCGACACCACATCCCACCATCCCCAGCTGCTTCTCATCGGAGAGGTCTGGATGTACAGTACAACAAGGATATGCAGATATATCCTGTTCTTCAGGGCTCAGGCTTGGGACCATTTCTGTTCAACATCTTCTTGGATGATCTTGATAAGGACATCGAGTTTATCATCAGTAAGTTCTCAGATGACACCAAGTTAGGTGGGAGTGTTGATCTGCACGAAGATAGGGCAGCTCTACAGAGAGACTTGGATAGATTGGATCCATGGGCCAGTGTTAATGGGATGGGCTTCAACAAGGCCNTAGGTGTGGTGCTGGGGGACATGGTTTAGGGGTGGACTGTGCAGAGCAGGGTTAATGGTTGGACTCGATGATCCCAAGGGGCTTTTCCAATCTGAAGGATTCTGTGATTCAACAAAATGAAATATTGATATCAGAATCAAGCTGTGCCAGACATGAGAAATGGGAGCCGCCAGAAGAAGCTATGGGCATGCCTGGCTGTTCAGGGGAGCGCTGCGGGGATGCTTTCTTACCTACACAGGAATACTGGCTGTGCTGTCATGTCCCATCGCTCCAGATAAAGGAAGAGGTCATTGTTGTACATATTTTCTGACAGAATGAGGTCGTTGACGTTATCCCTGATTAGTTGAATAATGGCCGTGACAGATTCTGCGCTGTCTTACCTTAGAAATGACAGTCGAGTTTCCTCTCCTGGGTGACCTTCTTTCCCTTAAAGGGAACTATACTTGCAAAAAAGCAGCAGAAGCTAAGATCTGTGGGGGTTGGGTTCTTCCCTCTCTCCTTGTGAAAGGAGAGTGGGAAAAAAAGGAGAAGAAACTTCAGTGAGTACTGCAGCAATCAGCACCCCTGTTTATCTTGCAGAGCATGTGAGGGATAAAGCCTCTGCGGCAGCAGAGGCAGTGGAAGGAATTCTTCCACCTCAGCCCTGGCTGATTGTTGCCCCTCAGATGAGGCAGGAGGGCTCCTTGCAGGGTTATTCTGTAGAAAGGACAAGAGGAGTGGTCTGAGTTAAGACCAGAGCCTTCTGGATGGAGGAGTGAGGGTTGGCAGCAAGGGGAGGGCACTGGTACCATCAGCTCTGCCATCAGGAGCAGATCTGCCCTCTCCACCCTGCAGGAGCTCACAGTGCCGTAGTGGCTGGGGGGTAAGATATGGTTAAAACATTGCAGAGCTGAAACTGGGGCTTCCTTCTGTCAGAAAAGTTTAGCAGCATTTCCCCACAACTCGATTCAAGCTGGAGAAAGCACTTTAATACCAAAATGAGAGTTTAAGTTCAAACTTTATTCATTTTCATCAATTCTAAGGCCAGGAGGACACATTAGCTCATCCGCTTTGCCCTCCGTAGCATCTCAGCCCCGTGCCCCAGTACTGAGCACAATAATGTGACTAAAGCTCCTCTTAACATTTAACAGCCCCATTAATTTTCCACTGATGCACCATTCAGACTAAGGGATTTGCACCCTTGACCTCGGGCATCTAAAACATAAACTATCAGATTATGTTTTTGCGACTCTTCCGTACGTACTCCGACTTCAGTGCTGGGAGCGCAGCCGGTTGTGACCAGCTCGCTCAGCCAACATCAATAAAAACCACTTCAACTTCTCCGGCGTAGACAGGGCTAGAGATGCAGGAGAAATTCAATGTCCTTGTCTTGTTTAATAAGTCTGCAAGCATGGAAGTGTTATTAAACATTCAGACAACGGAATGTGGCACACACGGAGAAAGTTTGTGGGAATTACCTTTTCCTTTCCTTTTTTTTTTTCTTTTCTTTCTAAATTGTTGTTGAAGTCTCCTTGAAAAATGAGAACTGAGAAGAGAATTCTCATTTTTGGTGCTTTACAGTAATTTGGACTGAATGCAAACTGGTTTCTTTTCCTCTCTATTCATTTAGCCAGCAAATGGAGAACATATTTTGCTTGAAAACCTTTAGGGATTGCATGAGAATGAAGTTGTTGTAACCAACCATTGCATTAGAGAAATAATACAAGGGAGGTTCACTTTTTCTGTGGAACTTCTCTTGAATTTGACCTGAAGTGCAATGAACAAGATCAGAGATACACACTTATGGGAACAATTAAACTGTAGAGAATAGGAAAGGATGTGAAAGGCAGAGCTGGGCCTGACTTTGCCTGTTCTCTGGATCATGCTCCCTCTCTGTCCACTAGATGTGGATAAATTGGGAGTTTGTAGTGGGTGTTGTTAATTATTCACTTGAGCAACTCGTGAGAACTAATAAAGCACTAAGACTGCAGTGAGTTGAGTAGCTGCTTTCCTGGAAAGCTCATCCTTACTCCATTTGCAGTGAAATGCCCTTCTCCAGGAGCAGGTTTGTTACCCACCCTTGAGGCAGAGTCCGCTATCATCATTGGTGCAAGACCAGAGTGCTGGCATTGTGGGAATTTGGGTGCATCACATGAGATGGACGTGGCTTCAGGCACCTGTCAGGGGCACACAGATGTTCCTCAGTTTGTAGCAGCACATTCCTTGGGGTGGCATTGGCCAGTGTCTTCTCCCCTGCAGCAGGGCACTGTCATGGGTGGTGCTCCAAGGGTTCAGTTTTGGGGCCAATCTTGTTCCATATCAAAGGTCTGGATGAGGGGATTGAGGCACCCTCAGCAAGTTTGTAGATGACACCAAATTGATCAGGAGTGTTGATCTGCTCACGGGTAGGAAGGCTCTGCAGAGGGATTGGGACAGGTTGGATCAATGGGCTGAGGTTAGTGGGCTGAGGTTCAACAAGGCCAAGAGCC
>VWZY01010921.1:199995-213670 GCA_013399075.1 Chloroceryle aenea
GGCACTGCAGGACATGGTTTGGTGGTCGTGATAAAGTTGAGTAGATGATTAGACTTGATGATCTTTGAGGTCATTTCCAGACTTAATGATTCTGTGATTCTGCCAGCCCAGCCACTGGCCAGGCCAGGGTCATGTCCTAGCAGTACACACGGTGGGGATCCAGGAGGTGGGAAGATGTTCCTGCCATGCCATGGGAGCTGTGTGGACTCTGAGACAGCAGGTCTCATGCTGCAGGTTTTTTGAGGCATGTTCTGAGCAACAGCATCTCTCTTTCTTCAGATTAAATGCCTTCCCATTTTGAACCCTGTTAGGAGGTTTGCTCAAAGATCTGTAGTGGGTTTGGTTCACAATCCAGTATCATCCCCTACTTACAATGACAACAACGACCAAGCCCTTTGTAGAAAAACAGAGGGGGCAGTCTCAGGTGGAGCGACAAATAAAGTGGCAACCTGAAATTATAATTGCCTATGTAAAGGCAAAATAACTATTTTCCAGGGATTTTATCACGGAAAGTTAATAGAGCTCTAATGAATATGAAATGACATCCGTAGAGATCGCTAACTTCTGTGCTTTTGCTGACATGGCGAGCAATCAATATTTAAATGTCTAATATTTCTTTTGATTTGCCACAATTAATGTTTCATGGCATGTATGTGAGTTTGTAAATTAAAAAATTTTAATTAGAAGTTTTCATTCTCGGGGTTATTTTTGTCAAGACTGAATGGCAAACGGAGCCATAAAGCCATCTCATACTCAGGATCAGGCTGCTGATGTAAATATGGGTGGATGATGCTAACAACTCTGAGTTATTTCTTTTTAATCTCCTCATATTTTGAATGGAAACGTGGCTTTAAGTGAAAATGCTCATTATACAAATTAGATGGATATTATTACTAAGCACATTAATCATTTTTTTTCCGTCCAAATGTTCACTTTACAAATGTAATTATTTTTAATCACACTGGTTCCACTAAATTAGAGATTTGGTTTCCTTTTTATACCCAAATTCAAGGCCTTTGTATTTAAAAGCACATTATTTTTTTATAGATTATTTTGTGCCATTTTGCTTCAAAAGCACCTAATAAAATTTCAGGAAATGTGATTAAATAGCACAGAAAAGTTGCCATGGTGTTTTTCTTCAGCATCATAAACTAGCCAGTTTCTCTCTTGCAGGTTTGCAGCTTCGCAGGGGGGTGGATGTGTAATTAATCTGATTCCTTAATGTGTGTATCAAAAATCAATCTTCTTGCAGTTCAGTGACTGAGAGTAGGCCACTGAGTGGGTAACCCTGCCAGCAGATCAGGACCCATCAGGCATTCAAATACTGGACTACAGCTTCTTTTAAAGTCTCTCAAGGTGCTGAGCAGACCTCGTCACCTCAAAAGCAAACACAAATTCTATCCCATGCTTAAAAAATCCCAAACCCCAAATCCTCAAAGCCACGGGAGATTTTGCAGCCTGCTTTCCTTCTAGCAGTTTGCAGCAGAAAAAGCAACACAACATGTTGTGTTATCAGCTGCCATCTGGCAAAATTTCTTTGTCTGAGCTTTTCACCTGCTTGACGAGGAGCAGCGATTAAACTCCACACGGAAGACTGTTCAGCCTCACAACCAGATCCAGTAATTTCCAGTACTGCCTCGCTGTTAGTGTGTATAATTAATATGGACTTTGAGGCATTAAGCAACAAATTCTGTAATTGGAAGATATTTCATGTGCAGATTAGGAAGCAACCATCTGCCACCTTCTTTGTGCATTACTGTGGTTTATTTTAGAAAATAAAAAAGAAAAAGAAGAAAAACCCTAACATACATATTTGCCATTTTGCAGAGACCAGACGTGGTCCCGAGAGAACCTGGCTTTGCCTTTGCTGGAAGGGTAGCTCAGTGACAAGTGTAAATTCACATTCTCCTTGCACATCTTCTGCAGTGTTTTGGCTAATGTGGTAAGCAGCAGTGCTTCTGGGAGAGTCTGCTTAGCAAAAAGTTTAGAAGAAGTGAAAAAAAAATTAGAAAAAATAAAGTACACACCCTGTCTTTTATCTTAATCCACACAGCAGTCCATGAATAGCATCTTATTTGTCTGTGATGTGATGTTGCTCATGTTGGCATCCCACCCTCTTACTGCACTGTTGCATTCAGTGGGCTGGAGCACCTCTCCNTGTCTAATCCTCTATGTTGCAGTGGTTCTGTAGATTAACCCCCAAACTGTGCTTCTGTGGTATCTCCCGATTCAGCATCTACCATCTTCATCTGTGTTCACACAGAAGGATCCCCACCTAGCTCCTCTTGTTGCTCCCGTTGGTGTTGGCTACATGACCAAGTCTGCCTCTCCACACACTCTCTACAAAAAGCATTGTGCAAAGAAGCAGATGATGGGTAGAGATTCACTGATGGGATTTTGTAACTTGGTGTGTTTGTGACAATTAAAGGGAGCACAGGCATCCCTAACCAACATGGAAAGGAGAACAACCCTTCCAAAACTATTCCATGAGAAAACGCTGCTCATCTCATTCCATTAACAATTCAGTGCACTTGGAAAAATAGTGTGAAAGGTTTCCATTCTGTTCTCATTCCTTATACTCTGCTTGCTGATGGAGGGCATGGTGTTCAAGCACCCATGAATTGTTGTTTCAAAGGCATGGTTGAAAATTGGCAAAACATCTGCACCAGTTTCTGAGAGCAAGCAAACATCTGTCGAAAAGAAGGTTCAGGGAAAAGAGAAGAAGGTGAGAGAGTCTCAGAGAAATGGGCACTCTGTCTATGGCCAACTCCATATTCTTCTGCAAGGGCTTCTTTCTGTCAAGCTCAGAGGTAAAGATTCAGTCTGTGGGTGTCTGAACTGATCCCCAAGCACCACGTATGTAGTTCTTGGGTTGCATTTTATAGTTTTTACTGAGATATTTGTCTTGGATTTCCACGTGAAGCTCAAGGAGGAAGGCTGCTGCCTTTCACTGAGTTCTGTTTGTTTCTGTTTGTCTCAGTCCCGTATGGCTTTGTAAGATCCTAGCTGAAATATTTCTCTCCTGCTCTTCCCTTTACAGTGTAGAGCTCCTTTTTTCTTTCTGATCCATA
Organism: Chloroceryle aenea; assembly: GCA_013399075.1. Classification (NCBI taxonomy): domain Eukaryota; kingdom Metazoa; phylum Chordata; class Aves; order Coraciiformes; family Cerylidae; genus Chloroceryle; species Chloroceryle aenea. The sequence goes on from VWZY01010921.1 coordinate 203,067, forward strand.
GCAGGCACACTGGGCTCACCCACTTCTTGCAGCTCTGAATATAAAACCCCTTGAATGAATGACCACAGAGATCTGGTACCACAGGGAGTCATGGCAGTAATTCTTTTGCTAGTGTCATTGCACCTCCCTGGCATGTTAAAGAGTTTGCAGCTCCATCAGTGGTGGGATGAGTTTCCTATGACTTTCTGTGCCAGTGCTGGCTGCTCAGGGTCCGATGCGGGTGACTCGCCCCCATCTGTTCTTTCAGAGGTTGCCAATATTATTAGGAGGCTGCTTTTTATTAACTTCCCCAGTTCTGTGAAAGCTTTTAGGATTTTACTGTCTAAGATCTCTGCCTTTTTTTCCAAGTTTGATGGAAATCTGCATTTGCTGGGTAGGTTGAGGGCACAGATGTCTGCCCAGGTACAGCATGATTGCCCAGCCTCACCTTCTGTAGGAAGAGTGTCCACTGCATCCCCAGCCCCAGCAGTGGCAAAACGGTCTGTCTTAAAAGGCATTTAATTACAGCAGAGTTTGAAAAGAGGGATGTGAGTTCTATCTAGTCTGTAGTAAATGGACTGGGATTTATTTATTTTCACCCCTCGGAATCCTTGACATATGACCTTTTGCTTATATAAAACACTTCAGCTGTTCGTTCATAGGTTTAACTATGCTGGAGACTATCCAGTGGAAAAGAATCTTATTATCTCCAGCTTAATGTTTCATTATCTGGCACAATATGAGGATATTAGACTTTGATTGCTGGTTCTCTTCAGAGATTACAGCATTTAAAGTTCTTATTCCCATCTTCATTTTAAATTTTATCTTTTTTTTTAAAACTGGTCGCATTTACGTTACATTTAAATCTTGCCTTTCAAGTTTTCAGGATAAAAAGTTTAGGTGAGAAATATTCTATTTAGGTTTACCTTAAATTCATTTCATATCTCAACAATACGTAGACAAAATGATGGACATCAAGTAGCTGCAGTGACCACTGGCTGCACACCACTGTCACACATCTAAGCAAGAAGGATTTGATAGTCTGATGCACCTCAGCGTTTTCCAGAGTCACTAATCGCTGGCAGCATCACCCAGAGTTGCAGCAGATAACTTACTGAAGTAGTTCTGTGGGTCACAACAGCATATCTGTTTGGAATCACCTGTTCTCAGAAAGGTGTGCACATTTGCTCCAGGGGGCTCTTCAGTCTCTCCGAATCATTTTATTCTGGTCTTCCACACTATAAAATTGCATTTTTATGGCCAGGCTTGATGTACGATCTTGCCATTGAAATAATGAGATAATTAAAGAATGAAGTGCTGTCCTTTCTGCTGTCTAGTGCTGTTCATGGCATCAGCATCTTAGGACCACTGGTTTGTACCATGCAGAGATTGAACTTTAAGGGAATCCTGTCGGTTGTGGTAGGCTTGCTCTTACACTGTGCAGGAGTGTATGGTCTGGTCCACAGTCCAGAGGCTTTGTGTCACTGAGGCAAGCGTCTGCACTCCGAGGGCATCTTTACCTTTCCTTGAAAGCATCAGTAACATCCCAGACTGCAAAGCAGAGTAGTGTCTGTAAACGGGAATCCCGCTAAGGAAATGAACGTGGAAAAGTAGGGCAGAAAGGATCACTTCAGTTCTGTCTGCTGCTGTCCCAGCTGCCCATTCTGTCTCAGCTAGTCAGGCCTGGGCACCAACCTCTGCCTTAAATCTCCTTCATGTTTGCTTTGTGCTGCCTTTTTTTTTATTTTTTGCTTATTCTACCCCAAACGGAAGGCTGTTCCAGGAAATCACTCTTTGAATAGCTAGAAATCTCCCTCAGCTTTCCAGTCAGAATTTATTCATGCCAATTAATGCTCATTTGTTCTCATGCCAACATTGTTCTTTAGCCTAAATTGCTCTTCTGGCTCCCTGATGCTTACCCTGATGTATTTATAGAGCTCGATCCCAGCCTCTGCTGCGCTAAGCTACGTAAGGCAAACACTCTTAGCTTACTCTCGAGAGAGAAACTCGTTGTTTCTTTGATCATCCTGCCCCTAGGGGTTATATCTATTCTATAAACCTGGTGGGATTATATTTTTGTACAGAGCTGTCAAGAACTATCCCTTGAACTTCAGTCAAGGTCTCCTCAGATTGTCTTACGTGGGCAATGATCCGCTTGTCTCCTGGGAGGAGAGAATCGGGGTCACCAGCGTGGCCTCTTTTGCATCAGCCTCTGGAATTGAGTGTGTGCACCCACACACCTGACTCTGACCTTGACACTAGCCACGTGTTGCCAGTCAGTAGCCCTCGGCTCATACCAGACCAGAGATGAGCAAAGCCATCTAGTCAGGGAGCATCTTCAGTTTCAGCATTTTTCCCTTTGAATCCTGGCTGCTCTGCATTAAATAATAGCTTCTTCCTCTGTAATATGTGATGGGAGTTCCCACGAGCACTTTCCTTTACATCAAGAGAGTATTATTTAGACAGTCAAAAGGAAATCCATCAGAAAGGTAAAAGAATGCCTCCTTATATTTACATTCTGAAAGCATGAGATTCTGCTTAGCTTGTTCATCATTCTCTGCTATGAGCTAATACATTTGTAGAACGTGCTCTCTACAACAGTTTTAAAGATAAACTATAATTGCTCTGAAGTATAGAGAGTTATTTTTCTCCGTATTAGTCTCAGAGTAAAAAAAAAATAGCATGAAAATGTCAGGAACTGTGACCCATTTCTGGTTTTCCACCTAGCTTACCATGTTAACATGACTTAATGAGCTTAAAGGTCTTTTCCAGCCTAGATGTTTCTGTGATTCTGTGGACCTGAATTTTGAAGCCCACATCCAATACCACAAGTTCACTTTTGCTGGCATCTTTAATAAATTACCCTTCTTCTGCACAGCCTTTTTTATTGTCATATATGCTTATTCTGTTTGTTATTGGTTATATATGTCATGTGTTTTCATCATGCAAATGTTGGTATCTGTGTGCAGGTTTGTAATATTGCATGGCTACCTGTGGGTTTCCCTTGAGACCGTTTTGTTCTAAGAGGTACAGTCTTTATCTTCAGTTAGAGAGATGCCATGGCTCCTTCCTGGGGATACTGGTTTGTTGCAAACAGACTGGAAAAGTAGAAGCACAGTTAGAGAAATGAACAGCAGACATGGCCAAACACCACAAGAAAGACTTCTAATGCCATGCAGGTTATTGGGCTTTCAAAGGTACATGGCTTTGTCATATTGCTTCCTAGAGCCCAATTTGGTCTTCACAAATATGCCATACAACTATAATTCCTCTCACATACTGGGCTTATCGTCTCCCTGCCCTTTACAGCCTTCCTCATGTCCTCTGTTAGCTCTAATAAAAGTTAATCCATACGAGAAGGCTCAAAAGACCAAGCTGACCAAGCTCAATTAGTTCTTTCATTAAGTTTATAATTGAGCAATAAGCCACCGAGCCAGCCCGTGCACAGCCGAGGGGGATGGAGCTCGCCGTGGCGAGGTGGCTCTGCTCTCTCTGCCTTTCAGAGCACCAGTATTTCTCTCTCAGTCTTTATTTCATCCTGTCTGTGAGCCAACTGGAAGGGCTCTCTCGTAGCCTCTCCGTAGCTCATCACGTGTGGACTCTGGTCAATGAGGCTGCCAGCCCTGCCTGCTTGGCACAAGCCGCTTAGGATGTGGAAATATAACTCAGTAGGAGTGCAAACCAGTTGGGGAAAAACCCAAACTAGTTGTTCTTCACACATTTCAGCACAGCTGAAGGGGGGCTTTGCATTCTAATGGCTGCATACAGCAGTTAGAGGTGTGTGTCGTGGTTAACAGCGGGCAGACAGGGGTAAGAGCCCCGAAAAGACCACGGGTTGTTGCTCTTGCTGCACTCAGAATTGGCCGGATGAACGCCAGCTGTAGCCTGCAAGATGCAGAGCTTTTAAGCAGGGTGTGTTTGCCTGGGCACGTGTGCTGTCCCTGTTACATGTTTGCTGCCCCAGAAATAGTTTGGCTTTGGCTCTTTGGACTGCAGCCTGAGGCTGTCTGCTTCTGCCCGCGTAGGTAGACCTGTGGAGTCACAGTCCTGAGGCATATGCAGTGGCTTTGTCGTTGTGCTTGTCTTCTGCCATCCTTTCTGGATGCTTCTGAAGACAAAATGCCAGGTCAGCTGAGCCTCTCATGTGGTATAATGTGGCTATAGCCCTGTGCTCTGCACTGGACCAGGCTGCCCACAGCTGTGCCCCAAATGGCCTTGTGTGTTCATGAACCTTTCCCTGACATCATCACATTTCCAGTGGTAAGGTGCGAGAGGGGTACAACGTGAGCTTTTATTAGGAACACCAGAAGGTGAGCAGCCAGAACCAGACATTCATTTTTCAACTTGTTTTTCTGTGGTAAGAAAGTGCCCCTGCTGAATCATCACCTTTTTGAGGCAGTTCTGTCCATGCCTTGTCGAAGAAAGGCTGGGAAATGCAACTAGAGTTGTTTGGAAGAGAAAAGTCAGAGTGATACATTTTCTGAGGACTCTGCAAACAACTCAGATTGCTTTTCAGAAGTTTCTGCCTGCAATTGAATATTCAAAAAATGCTCTCGCAATAAACTTAGACCCATCTGTGATATTCAGTAGCAGCTTGTTTTAACTTTATGATGCTGGAAACAGACCTCTAATCTCAGTGGGTGCATTCTCACTGAAGAAATAGCTCTATAAAAGGTAATGGGTAATTAATATAATCAAAAATTCTTCAGTAATGCCTGGAGATATCAGAATTTAGTTCATATATCCTTTTGGGACCATGGAAATTAAGTTTTATATTTTCTGGCAAAAAGGCTGATCTTTCTATTCCGAGTGCTCTTATCTCAAAGTTATTTGCAACAGCAAATAATGCAATTCCACAGCTATTCTTACTGGAATTTGGTTTTTTCCTTTACTAGTTAGGGAAGGAGGATCTGAAACATCCTCAAAGTCTAACAAGATGCTAATGCGCTAGCAAGAGCCGTTGAATGAGCTTGTTTTAGTCAAAATATTGCAAGCCTGTTAATTCTGAGACCTTCAATGACACTAAAAACACTCATTGACAAATGCCTCATTTTCTCTTAATAACACTTGCTTTAATGTTGCTGTAAATGACATCAACTTTGCCATAATGGGGCAGCATTAGCAGTTAAAATCCACCTCCAGTGGCTATTTGTACGCTAGATTTTGCATTTTCATTTGATCCCATACGCTTTTGACAATCCCAGATTGATTTAAGCCCAGGTGATTCTAGAACATGGAAGTGAAGCAGAGTCCCAGGTCCATCACAAAGGAGAGGGAGCAGCTTGATTCGAGGCAGCACCTGAGCTCATGTCTCCTTTCTGACTGACTGACAGGCAGGCACTTCGCCGTGCCAGCACGCGTGGTTAAGTCGTACTGGTGCTGGGTGTTGCACCAGTGGTGCTAACAGGCTGGGCTCACTCTGAATGGATATGGAAAGCCAAATACCTTAGAGGCAAAGGTCATCTTGTCTTTTGGTTTTGGCAGCACAGCCTTAAATTAGAGAGCAGTAATTGTCTGGAGGGGAAATGAACTTCATACGGTTATCTCAAATGAGCTCGGTAATGAAAATCTGGAAGGATGTTGTTTTTTCTTCCCATATCATCCTTCATAACTCAAGACTTCTCGCCCTCATACCTTGTTGCATTTGTTGTCTCTGCTCGTGCTCAGATGGGAGTAGGGATTGTTCTCCTTTTTCTTTTTGCTTGAAGTGTGTAGCACAACGATGTCTTGATCTTTGCTTCAGGTGCTGATGTAGCAACTACTAAGCAACAACGGGTCAAGGTACGGGGAGCAGGAGGAGGCTGCGAGTGTCTTGGGGAGCAGTGCTAGGAAGGTTGGATCATTGCTTCCTTCAGCAACCAACAGGAAGAGAAAGAGGCACCTTGGTGATCTTAAATATCATTCCCCTGCCAAGTTCATGAACTTTTTGCCACTGCTAAAAGAATGGCCTTTTCACGGGCCAAATACCTCGGGCAGGGGAAGAGTTTGAACACTGCTTTCAGCCTTAAAAGTCAGGTACTGAGTCCTGACCCATTGATTTGTGCGGGGCTTGCAGGCTCCTTGGAGTTAAGTGTGTGCCTGTGTCTTGGCTCGGGGCAGTGACCAGATTGCTCTGAATGCCTGTGTAATGCAGATTAATAATAATGCTGGGAGCAGTCAGTCGGGGTACAGAGTAACTACCGTCAGCACAGCAGTAGCAATGACAGCACAGTAAAAATGCCACATGGTTACAGCTGAAGGTTTGTGTCTGATGATGAAGCAGAATGAACGGAGTTGCATTTCAGGAAGGAATTTGGCAAAAGACAGCAACATCTTCTTATGCTGAGAAGTAAGAAAGAGATGTTGTTGGTGAATAGCAGAATCCGCTCCCTAATGATCGAGTCCGAGAGTCCTGTCAGCAGTTTGGCAACGTCTGAGGTGGGGTGTTACTGATCTAGGGCTTCCTGCCCCATGATAGGCCACTGGGAGCCACCCGGGCAGTGCCATCCCCCACCAAGTCACACATGCAAAAGAGAAAATTCCCCTGAGAGCCAGATCTGGTCAGAGGATCCATATGGGCTGTGTTTCAAGTGCTGCCAGCACGCCCAGGCTGGGCCAGGAGAGAGGTGTCTTGCTTTGGGCTGGAGCAATCCGACGCACTGAATGTGATGGCCACGATCCACAGCGCGTCACTCGCTCCCTCCCTCAGCTGCTGACTTACTGAGGGGCTTCTTTCCAGGCTTGAACTTCCTGGCTTGTGTCAGCCCTTCAGTTCCTTGGAGCTGGCCAAAGCCTTCTTCTGGACTATCGTTAGAAAATGCTCTTTTATTGACATCTGAAAAATCTGTAGGAAGGTATCCAGCAGCCAAATTCAGAAAACTTCTCTTTCTTTTTTAATACTTTCCTTTTTCCTATCAGTAGTACTGCCTATTTCTAGCCTTTTTTAATGCAGCTGCCATCATCTGCACTGTGAATTGCAGTGATTCTACCATGTCGTGAGGAAACATTTTGACACTGATAACTGGAGAGGGTGCTGAAAAGGGCAACGAGGCTGGGGAGGGGTCTGGGGAACAAATCCTGTGAGGAGCAGCTGAGGGAGCTGGGGTTGTTTGGTCTGGAGAAGAGGAGGCTGAGGGGAGAGCTTCTTGCTCTCTACAACTACCTGAAAGGAGGTTGTAGCAAGGCTGGTGTTGGACTCTTTTCCCAAATTACTAATGATAGGATGAAAAAAAGTGGCCTCAGGTTGTGTCGGGGGAGGTTTGGAGTGGATATTAGGATGAAATTCTTCACTGAGAGGGTGGCTGGGCGCTGGACCAGGCTGCCCAGAGAGGTGGTGGAGTCACCATCCCTGGAGGGGTTTAAAAAATGCACAGATGTAGCACTTGAGGCTCTGGTCTAATGGATAGAGAGATGTTGGGATGAAGGTTTGACTTGTTGATCCCAGAGGTCCTTTCCAACCCTAATGATTCTATGATTCTATTACTAAACAAACATTTTTGATGTCCACAGAGGTACAATTTGAGTGTGGTGATTTCATGGTTTCCTGTAGGCCAGGTTGGAAACGCTGTTCCACAATACAGTCTGAGCAACACATTTTTCTCACTTGATTTAGGGAGTGCAGAATAATAAATTAACTAAATATCAAAAATCTGGAGCTTCTTGCAAGTTGAAAATTCCATGGTTTATTTCCCTCTAATACCAAGAGAGAAAAGGTTAATCTGAGAGTACACAAAAATTCACATTTAGAAAATCTGGTCTCCATGAGGCCGTGAAATCCTTAATTTGTTTATTTCTCCCAAAAGAATATAAATCACTGTTGCATCCCCCAAATGTTTGTGAGTTTATCAAAAGGAGCATTTATTCAGCATTCATTCCACTCTGTCATTAAATCCTCTGGATTATATGGCTGTTGTTGTCTTTTAAATTCCTGGTAAATATGCTGCTGACAGCCAGCTGTTCTTTTCAATGCATCATAACCAAGCGGCCTGGAGTAGATCATTAGTTTGCTTCCAGCCATCTACTTTATTGATGACACTCAGGGAGATGACAATGGCCATCTGCAACTGTGGGCAGCTTTTGTTTGGGAGGAATGTGCACGGCAGCATCGCGGGCAGGGAGCACGGGGGACAGGGCAGAGCTTCACGGGTGTTACCTCGCCCGGAGTGGCCGGGCTTGCCAAGGGCCCGTAAAGGGATGTTTTGGTGCCTCTGAAAACTTTGCCCCTTCTTGCCCTGAGGTTGCTTTGGAGCCATGCAGCCTGGTGATGCTGTGAGAAGCTTTTTGGGGCTGGAGCCCCAGGCAAGGCGTGGGGAAATGTGTGACCCACTGCACCACCCGCTCATCCCTGGGAGGCAGCAGGTCTCAGGGACCCTCTGCTCCGTCAAACCCTCTGCTTCCTCCTGGCCCTGGGACAGTGGGCCCATGTCAGTGGTAAACTCCATCGTGTCAGCTGGAGGTAAGGAGAGAAGCAGCCTCTTTCTCACCTGTTTCTCTACCACTTCCATCCCATGGATGGAACAACCTGGACACTGATCCCGTGTTCACATTCCCATTTCCAGTACAAGGTTGGCCCATTTGCAGGGAAAACATTTGGTGTAAATGGTAAATCTCAGTTACCGTAGAGTCTTTTTTCCCCTCACACTCTTACCCTATGCTGCATTTGTTAAAGAAAAGGTCAGAGCTGTTCAGCTGTGGTTGTTTCTCCTCTTGGCCACATGCTGCATCTTCCCAATGCTGCTTTGGAGTTGTCAGTGGCCTGAAGGATCAGGTCTGGTTCACTCACATTTCACAGAGTCACAGGGAGTTAGGGGTTGGAAGGGACCTCAAAAGATCATGAGTCCAACCCCCCTGCCAGAGCAGGGTCACCCAGAGCAGCCCACACAGGAACAGAGTCAGGGTGGGGGTTGGAAAGTCTCCAGAGCAGGAGACTCCACAACCCCCCTGGGCAGCCTCTTCCAGTCTCTGTCACCCTCACCATGAGAAAGTTCCTCCTCACATTCCCATGGACCCTCCTCTGTTCCAGTTGCACCCGTTGCCCCTTGTCCCACCATCAGACATCACTGAGCAGAGCCTGGCTCCATCCCCCTGACACTCGCCCTTTACACGCAGGTTCCAAGCTAAGTCAGGCTCCCCCCAGAGCGGTCAGAAGATGTTTCTGCTGGGATGCCAAACACTGTGGTTTCCAGGTTGCAGCATTCAGCCCAGCTGGTTCTTTCTCAGAAAACAAGGGAATTGTCCCTGCACTTGACAATTTACAGTAAGCAGCAGTGAAGTGGTGCTTGGTTTGAGGGAAGAAGCACTGTGAGCAGCTCCTGCCTATAAAAGGAGATTCTGGGGGAGGTGAGGGAGAGGTGGGCAGTGGGAAGTGGTACATTTTGATTCCTGGTGTAAACATAAATATTTCTCTCTGTAAATCAAAAATTGGAAGGAAAAACTTGATGATTTTGGATGGATTGGACATTTCTCTCCTAATTTACTCTGAAATGCTTAGTATTTCAGCTGTGTGTGAAATTCAAGCTGATAGATTAGTTGTATTAATTAGTAAAAAGGGGGGGAATTAACCCAAAACACCCTGGCTGAGACACTTCACTTTCAAAGAACAGATGGCTTTCATTTCTTGTGGCTGTGGAATGTTTTGCTGAAGCACAAAGGCGTATTAGTAGAGTCTCTGGGGATGAAGGAAATGGGGATAGAGAGAAAACGTTGCAGGGAAATTCATTAGAAGTGATAGGAATACCAGGCATGGGCTTTGGTACCAGGAACCTTTGTTGGCTTCAGCTGGCAAGTCCTACAGGGCCTGCCTGAGATCAAGGCATCAGGAGCCCTCCTTGCCCCGAATTTTCCATTCTTCTCCCCAGCAGGACAGCAGCAGGAGAAGCCCCATCTGCAGACATTTCTTGGGGCAGAGGATGGGGTTTTGTTTTCTCTCTCGACCACCCTTGGGCCTGCCTCTTGATAGGCCCATTGTATCGACAGCTGCCGCTCAACGGCCGGTGGTTTAGCCAGGCCTGGCTGCTGCTGCTGCTGCTGCTGGAGAATTTGTATGTGTCCTGACCTTGTTTGTGCCCTTAATTTCTGCTGGAGATGCTCATCTCCTGGCACTGTAATCAATTTGATTTTCTCCAATGAAGGTGGGGGAGAAGCTTGGTTCTCTCCCCCCCGTGCTTATCTCCAGTAGGAAAGCTGCAGTTTTTCTCTCTGTGTAAGTGCCTATTGATTGTGTGTGCCAACCACACATTTGTGGGCGCTGAAGGATTTGATTTTATTTCTCTTTGCTCAATGGTACCTGAAAGGTGACTGCTCGAAGGGCTGCCGAGAAGTAGGGATCCTGTCACCGTGTTTTATAACGTGTTATTCACGTATAATTACAACACAACAATGTGATTACCTGAAGTATTTCCTTTTACTTGCTTAGATATTCTTTTTGGGTGATGGATGCATCCGCAGTCCTGAAGCCCCAGAACTGCAGCTGCCCAGATTGCCCCAGATTGCCTGTTGGACCTGCTTAGATTTTGTGCTCTTACACAAACTGTTTGCCACTAAATAAAAGCAGTCATTCTTCTGAGGGCGTGATGCAACGGCTGCTGTGCTTGTTCTGTTGGTGTGGGCAGTCCCCAGCTGCTGTCAGGTGTGTGCCTTAGCAAAGC
>VWZY01010921.1:215277-277398 GCA_013399075.1 Chloroceryle aenea
CAACGGGGCTGAAATTGGTTAAGTGTGCAAATGGATTCTTCTTCCTCAGTGCTTTGAACTCAACAGCTGGTTTTCCTGTGCCATCAATGTGTGTATAAAGCTCTAATAGGTAAATAATTAAGAGGTAGAAGGAAAGGCAAACAAATCCAAATGCAAAGCACCTTCTACAGAGAGCTGCTGTAACCCAGCAGGGGGTTGTGTATGTGACAAGTATTCCCTGTCGGTTTAAGAACAGGTACTTTGTTTTTCATGAGATGCAATATTGGAGATGTGTAATCTTTAATCCATTTCTGTCAAGCTCAGTTGTCAAAAGAGTGAAATTTCGTTCCAAAAAGACATAGCTACTAATCCCAAAAAGCACATTGCAACCACATTCTGGTCCTTGCCATTCTCTAATCAATGTTTCCTTCTGCAGGTATGCCCCTGAACCTGGAAAATGGCCACATGTTATTAATAGAAAAGACAAAAAAATACCTTTTTTTCCTATCTTCTCTTGAGGAGAGGGACACCCTTTTAAATATTTGCTTCTTTTGTAACTTAGCATCACCAGCCAACTGAAAACTCATCAACTTTTTAGTAGGAGTAAGAGGAAAAGAATGTTCCAAGTGGTGCCTTTTCCTTGGAGCCTGCCCTGTAGTGCTTTCAAAGAGCCCCCAGACTGGCCAGACATGGAATGTTTCAACAGAAGCCTCACTTACCGAGTATGGCCGGGTACTAGGAAGAAGAGAAGGGCTCTGGTGGAGCTGTGTTCCTTTTCCCCAGGAAAGATGCTGTGTATTAGGAGGCAGCTGGCTAACAATCAGATTTCTTTGACAAAAGATGTGAAGTTTGCTTTGTTAAAGTGAGGAATTCATTAGTAGGACTGAATACTCCTGTATTTCTTTTAACTATAAATGACTTCCTTTTCCTTGGTCTTCAAAGGCTTTAGAAGTTAGAAAAGGCAACTATACATTAGAAGCCTGGATCTTTTGGAGTTGTTAACGTGGTAGATTTTCTCCAATCCAAGCACATGTATTTCAGGACCCATTAACTCGTCTTTTCCTTTGGTGAAGAGGTTTTAGATTGACTGTTACGAGGAAATTCAGTGCTTGTTATTTCAGTTGGGAGGTAGCTGACACTTCTCAGCTGGACAGTTGCTTGTCCAGCCAGGCAGGATGGGCATGGAAATGTTTTCCCAGATACCCTCCTGGGGCAGAGGTAGGTGAGAACCAGCCTCTGCTGTGCTAGACACATAACAATGAAACACTGGGACCCCGATGAGGGCCCGGGACAGCTCCGCTCTCGGCTCTGATACCTGCAGGGAGAGTTGTGTGTTTGCCCAACACAGCTGAGCATGGCTGGAGAGCGTTAGAATAAACCCTCTTCTGTGATGCTGAAACATGGGTGATGTGAGAATCGCCTTTAACCGTAGAGAGACAGCAGCCTCCTTACACCCACAGTAAACCAGGGGCTTCATCATCCAATGTGATTCATGGAGATGCTGGTCTGTGTGAGTGACAGCACAGCAGTTCTGTTTCTCTCTGCAACACTGGCACGGACATGCAGCTCACTCCTCTCAAAGCTTTCAGGAATGTTAATGACAATCACTTGAAGACAAAACTCATGCCTAGGAAAATACAGGAAAGGGAAGGCAATAAAACATGATGTTGAAAATATTAGCTTGCTGCAAAACTCTTTATGGTTTGAATTAGTTTTTAGTTCAGCAGCACTTGTTAAAACTGTAAATACATAAATAGTCGCTTGCTTTCCTCTCGCTTTCTTCCTCTTTTAGTGTGCTTTAGAAGTCCTCCCATTCGGTGGTTTTTATTTTAATATATTTAGTTCTCATGCAGTCTCTCTTTCTGTGAACTCTGATATCAGGCTGCTTTATCTCAGTTCCTAGTGTGATAAAAGCTAATTTAGAGTCACTTTCCTGATACAAAACAATGGAAAGTACAAGATATTTTGATGATAACAGCATCTTTTAAAAAGGATGACCATCTGCTTTTATTCCCTTCTCCTGCTTTCAGTGTCCTTTCGAGCTCTACTTTCCCTATGGAAAGATGAAATCAGTGAGATCATTTTCAGTCCTGTCAGCTGTGAAGATGTGGTAACCATCTCATAAGACAAGCATATGGCTGGGTCTTAAGGGCTTTCTCAAACTGGGGATCCAAACATAGGCTGCCAAGTTGTGTGAAGGAGCATCTGCCACTTCAGTTCCTCATCACAACACCTCCCTGCACCACCAGGAAGCCTGAGCTGGTGCCTGCTCTTTTCCAGGTTGGCATTTCATGGCAAGAGCTGGCCACAGAATTGCAGAGCTGTGCATCCAGTGGCTTAACTTTAGGCTGCTCAATTTGGAAGTCTTGAGAATACCTTGGGGAAGATGAGACTCACCCAGCTGGAGGATCACAGCAGAAACCCAGCTGCAGGGTGAACATGGAGGGACCTGGATGTTGAGCAGTCTCTCCAGGAGGAATTTAAAGCAGCAGTTCTTTTAAGATAGGCTTTTAGCCCCCAGGCTGAGCAGTGCTGTTTGCACAGCCCTTGTCGGGCAGGCCAGGAAGGACCCCTTAGTACTTCATCCTGAGTTCTTTTTTACACAGTCCCTGCCTGAACTGTTGTCAAGCAGGGCCCTGTACATCTGTATCTCGCTTCATCTGTGGTTTAAACCACAGGTAAACCACACTTTGCTTCTGAGGAGTGTTGAGCAGGAATTGCTCCTGTACATGGAGCCCTGCCTGTGCCAGGGACTGCACCAGCTCCTCAGGTCTGACCAGAATGCATCTCCAACTTCAGCCACTCGGTTTTCCTGCTCTGGAGGTGCAGTGCTTCTCCCTTTTGTGACAAATGCCACAGTTCGCCCCTGCGAGCAGTCAGGAAAGTGTTGGGACTGGCAGAAGCCAGAGGGCAGTTGAGGAGCAAAGGCAACAAGGGCAGGGCACCCCGGGGAGTGGGTTCACTGCCCCGCAGTCCGTCACCTTTGCTGATGCAAAACCTGAGGAGAACAGCATCAGAAGGGAATGTAGCTCAAAGGGACCAATTGGCTTTTGGTGCAAGTAGTGGATTTCACGGTGCTCGTGGAGAAACAGGGTTGCAAGATGTAATTTACAATGTCCTGATTATTTTTTCCCTTTTCCATGGACACCAGTGCACCCAGTGCACAGGTGCCATACTTGGCAAAGCCAGTGAAGTGGCTCCGTATTAACAGTGGCTAAAGTGGGGAGCAGCTACCCAAGCTGCATTCAATAGCTCATCCTGGAGGTTGACTCCTTCCCCTTGACCTCGAATCACGATGACATTCTGGCAGCGGGGTGACTTTGCCCACACCTTCCTTCAGCTGGTGGCCCTGAAAAGGTTGGGGTTGGGCTTCAGAGGAAATACTGCTGAAGGAGTTTGCAGTTCACCATCCCTCATTCCTCTGGTTTTGATTGGGTTTTTTTTTAGCAGGACACCTAAATGCTTTTTCAAAACAAAGGCTGACCAGTTTTGGATACATTTTGGTTTCAAGCACAACATACCCCCTTGGCGGGGAGTTATCTTACCCCTTCCAATCCCATGGAACAGCTTCTGAAATCAGAGAGGGCAGAGTAATACAGAAAGGTGTGTGCAGATAGATTTATTGCCATTTGTGAAGCCTTTTAACACCACTCTGAGCAGCTGTAGCTGGTCAGCACCCCACTGGTGAACTCCAGAGTAACTGCCACGTTTGTCCGAGAGCCTTCTGCAGTGGATCTTACTAGTTCTTACCTAGTGTTTGCTCTTACCCCTGTTTTAAACCTTCAGTCATTTACTGCAGGAGCCAAAACCCTTCTTCCTCCCCATGCCATGAAGCAACGACCCCAAATGAATGACCAAACTAACAAGCAGGGAGGTAAAAATATCCTGAAGGGCTTCCTTTGCCCGAGCTCCCTGCTGAATAGGAACCAGGGTCGCTCTGGAAAGCTGCAGCCATTGTAATCAAGAGATTGATAGATAATTTGGGCAGGAATTTGGGTAAGTTACCCTCCCACATGAACTATTTTAAACTCGAAGATTGCTAAAAATGTTTCATAAGCATCAAATGGAAATAATTCCTGTCACTGGATTTAAAGAACAGGCAGCAGTCTTGACTCACACACCTGACACTGGGCTGGCAAAAATAGGTTTCAAAAAAATTGTTGTTAGGTTTAAGTGAGTAAAGAGTACAGAAAATAATGTTTAAAAAATAGACTCCTATTAGCAGTCTGGGTTAGAGAATTGGATGTTCACTGTGACTGGGGTTTTCTGTTGAGAGAAATAAAAAAAGGCGAGGTGTTGACAGATTACAAGTTAAAAATATGTGGAAAGTGATTTATTCACATTACAAAGCTGAAATGGAGTTACAGTGGCTAATAGGATAAGTGCTGCTAGTTAGACATGAGAAGAGGGATAGGAACCCAATTTACTGGGCAAATTAACTTTGTTAGAACACTTGAGCTGGCACAAAGATAACAGCGCCTTTAGGAGACAAAGGGCCTGTCTTGCTTCTGTCCTCTGGTGTTTCTCTAAGGGGTGAAGTTCTTTAGGCAAAGCTTTTTCACCAGCTCAGGGGAGCCAAAAGACATTGATAGATGTTCCACAGGACTAAAGTGAAACCCGGACTCACTGTCCTAACTCTCCTCGTGGCCATACTTGCTGAGGCAGTTCTGGTTCTTTTGCTCTCAGTAACTAAACCTGCAACTGCCCTGCTGTGTGCCGTGGCTGCCCCGGTTTGCTAACGGAGCTGGACAGAGCTTTCAGGACTTGAGTTACAGAGAATCCCTTCAGAAGCCATGTCCTGCAAAGCAAATTAACTAATGCAGACTGACCAAACTGAAGGGGAGCTGAAGCCTTTCAGCAGCGCCCATCCGAGGCAGCTGAGCTATGGACTGGAATGCATTTGGCAGGATCCCTTTCCTTTTTGGTAACGAGCTGTGCCCTGGGTCATCTTGTGCCCAAGGATTTCACAGAGCTTGAAACGAGTAAGGGGAGTGGTGTCTGGATGCAGCTGGGCACTGAACAAGGGAATCTTAACACACTTGTTAGTCCAGAAAGTCTCCTGCTGTTTCCAGAGTGGTTCATTGTCAGGAAGAGGAATGGGCCTAAAAGATGTACCCAAGGTCACACTAAATAGCAAGATAGCACCTCCCCAACAGTCCCCTCCCGGGATCGTGGGGCTGATCTGCCTACCTGAAAATCAAAGAAAGGCAGAGTCTCTAAAGTGTTCAGTTGAAGTGAATTTGTATTGAACAACTTGGTATGAGAATGGAAATGGAAAGAGGGAAGGAAAGGGAGAAAAGGGAAAGGAGAAAGGAAAGGGGAAAGGAAAAGGGGAAGGAAAAGGAGAAAGAGGAAGGGAAAGAGGAGAGGAAAGGGGAAGGGAAAGGACCATGTAAAGCTGGACTAAACTGTGCTAACTGCATAGTGGTCATTCTTTGATGTGATGCTTTAGAGGAGCCAAGGCAGAATGTGCTGGTTTTGTGCAGTTTAATAAAAATAAGGCTGTGAAAACATCTTCTGATGCCAAAATCCGAGCCTCTCATCAACATCCAACACTGAACCTGAACATCACCAGACCTGAATGCATGCAGATGAGCTGTAGTTGTTAATTTTAACAGCATCTGTGCCCATTTACACCAGCTAAATATGTAGCCTAACATTCAAGATGAGCAATTTCCTTGTCCCTTCCCGATTAGCTCCATTACAGAAAATCTAATGAAATAGTATCTTTTAGCAGGAAACAAGAAATTGAGAGCTACTTTTTATTTTTTCCCACTTAATTAAAAGCTCTTCATCTTGAACTGTTAATTTTCTGAAAAAGATATCCAGTAGTTCTTCCTCTGATCCACTCTGGTTACTGGAAATGGCTCATTTGCTCTGAGTTAGCTCTTGAACTGTACACTTGGGCTCCAGCTCTTTTAAAAGCTTAGAAGATGACAGGAATCATTGCTGCTTTTCTCCGCACCTCTGGATAAAACCTCTTCAGGTACAGCCTGTGTTTCTTTTGGGCCCACAGAGACATCTGGATGACCATCAGGAAAGCAAAAATGCCAACTACCAAGGAAAAAGAAGGAGGGGAAAAAAAAGATTGTGTCTTCTTGCAATGTCTGTTTCTGTGAATATAAGAGGGAGGGGTTATGGAAGGGTCTGCAGTCTCTTCCGTGGCCAGAGACACGTTTTCTCTGGCAGTTGTGATATACCATAGCCTGAGGCTCAGCCTCCACCTCAGATCTGACAGAGATGATGTTTCCATCCGTCTGACACACCCAGCATCACCTCTGACTTCTCCATAAATTGCAAGGCCTCCTTGGACATGGTGCTGTCTGAACACAGAATTGCCCGTGCCCTCCCTCAGCTGCTTCTCTGGTTGGCTTTTGGCATGCAGCACTTCTGTGTTTCTCTCTGGCTCCCAGCACTATCAGGAGCTGTTGTGTACCTCCCTTTTGCACGGAAGGAGCTTGGCCCTGGAGCAGGGAGGCAGCAGTGCCTGAGTGGATGAGCTGCCTGGCAGCTCTCAAAGCCCAACAGCTACAGCTGCCCAGGCCCCCGCTGCAGGGGTCTGGAGCCAGTAAGTGGTCTCTAGGGTACCTCTCCCTTCGGGCTGAGGGGCATGGAGTGGGGAGGGGTTTTATAGGTGCTTTTTTGCAAATTCATTACCCTTTCTTCCTTACAAGGAGCTGGTGGATCAGGAACATTCATTTGGCATCTGGTCGAGTTCTGTTTGGGACAATTACAGCAAGGATGGGGGTGCTCTGCATGGTGCTCCTCCCTGCCCTCATCAGTGCAGCCCCACAGTGTCCCTGAACCTTCAGGTCATTTCTAGAGCACATAAACTTTCTATCTTTTCAAGCAACATCCAAAGGTTAATTTTTGCACAATGCAGTTTAATCCACTCATGAAAATCTTTTCTTTTTCATTTGTAAACCATGTGGGTCTACTTTTTTTGCAAGTAGCTTTTATAGGTTTCTGTTTGGGAACTGAAAAGTAATTTAAAAGTGGATGTTTTGGGAAGCTCAGTCCCAGGGCCCATATTTGTGGGGGTATTTAGGTCTCTAAGGATGCAGAGAGCACTGAGCAGCAGTGGCAAACGCTGGGAAGCAGGCTGCTTTACAAGCAAAGGGGGAAATGCATCCAGGACCATGTGTGTCTTTCCTGATTTGAAATGCAAAATGCATCTGTCTCCTCTCCTTATTAAAAGTATTATTCCAGGTTTACAATGCAAAGAAATTTTCCTGTATCAGAAAAATTGAGTGAGAATGAAGAATAATGACTTTTTTTTTTCCCTTCCTAAATCTCAAGTCTGTTTTCCTCTGGAAACAGAAGCACCAACAATATTTCCAAAAAGCAGAGAGCTGGTTTTGATCAAAAGAAGGTGTTGCAGTTCTGTTCACACCCTCTGCAGCTTCCTGAGAGCAGCACTTTCTTTGTGATGTTTATGGAGTGACATCACAAGGAGGATTTGATGGCAGTAACTCATGTGCTATAATTTTGGGGGGGCAAATTTTAGTTTTTCAGAATTCTCTTCTTCAAACAACAATTTACTTTGGTTCCATTTTAAACTTACCTGGCAGGGTTTGTGTCATCACTGTGAAACTAATCCAAGACCCAACCTGTTGTAAAGAAAAAGGCACTTGATGTGAAACAAAAGGGCAAGTGTTCAAAAGCTCCCTCTGGAAGAAGAGTGGGACGCTTGTACTGGAAATGGGAGAGGAAAAATAGTGGGAAAGGAACCCCCCAGTGAGCTGGATGGGTGGGAAATCCTTGACTCACTGGGGAGTCTGTAGTGGAGGGGAATAGACACAAGATTAATGATATTTATGTGAGGGAGGAGTCTGGTGGAGAAATATTTGCAGGAGCAAAGAGACTCATCTTACAGGGTCATAATGACTGCTGTGCAAAGGGAGCCCGTGGTGGCATTGCAGGTTTTCTGCAGGCAAAGGCTGGAGCACAGTAACCCCCTCCCCTGGGCCTGTGAGCAGAAGGAAGTCGTGTACCTCATATGTGTAGTTGGGACAGGATACCAGCAAGAAGAGCCACGTGAAGGGGTTGTAGGTTGGACTTGGGAAGCAGGCTTTACTTCCTTGTGAGAGAAAAAGAGAAGGAAAAACCCAAAGAGACAAAAGCAGTTTCAGCACAGGGAGTGGAACTGAGCCTTATCATGACTTGCTGATGTCACAGCCACCCCCTTGGCCAGTGCTCCCAGAGTACAACTTGTTAGAAAAGTTTCAGGGAGATCTTTCAGGACAGCAAGAGATGGATTTGTCCTAATGCAAGTGCCTCTTCGCGAGCCATGGATCAGATCTTACAGGCAGGTCTGGCATGGCCAAAGGATGCACCCTTTGCTCAGAGGAGGAGAGGAATGAGCAATTTCATGTGGACTAGCCAGCAGGCGAGGGTTAAGGGCATGGTTGGGGATATAAAGGACACAGCTGTATCTTAGCCCGACTCAGGAACTCAAACCTGTCCCCTCATTCTCATTCTTCATCCCAAAGGAGAACAGGAAAAGCACTGCAGAACTCCCAGGGTGACCCTCACAAGATGCCCCCCACACCACACTTCATTTTTAAGTGCTATCTTTAATGCTTTTGTAGGCATTGAGGAGGTAGATGAATTACTTTGCTCCCTCTCCTTTTAAACTGAATTTGGCCCCTTGCAGCATACAGCATAAGCACCAGCCCAACCATGGCACCCCAAGAGCTTGCTGGAATAGGAACTGACTTCAGTGTGTGAAGGTGATCATACTGGGGGGAAGTATTTTCTTGAATCGGGTGTTATAGTGGGAAGTGACACTATTATTGTCTGCAAGTATATTTGCTAGTTATATAGTGTAACTTTTATCCTCATGGTACAAACAATCTGGAAAGCCCACGCTTGGAGCAGCCCTTTCAGAGCATACGTTGACAGTGATGCCTTGGTAGGTGCTCGTGGCTACCAAGAAGATGCAGACTCCCTTTTGACAAGGAGTCACATGGGAAAGACAAGGGGTGATGGGTACAAGTTCCTCCCGGGGAGATTCCAATTGGACTCCAGAGGAAAATGTGGCACTATGAGAACAATGAGAGATTGGAATAATCTCCTGAGGGAAGTGGTGGATTCCCCTGCACTGGGCAGTTGTGAGTCTCAGCTTGACAGGGTGCTGGGCCAGCTCATTTAAACTCTATCTACAGCTTACCTTAAAAGGGTGGAGTAGAAGACCCTTGAGGTCCCTTCCAACCTGGTATTCTGTGTTTCTGTGATTCTCTGAGCCTATCTTTATATAGTCATGTCTGGGTGTCTATAGCCCTGCGTGAGATGCACAAAGCTAAAAACTCTGTAAACTGGTTGAAAAGTTTTGAGAACTTATTTAAAATTCAGTCCTCTGTCATTAGCAGGGTGCTTCAGAGAACTTAGGTGCTTAAATCCATATTTAAATTGCTGTTGTGCCTAATTAAGATAAATTTGCTATAAGCCTTGGAACAACAACAGTGTTGCTAATGTTTCCTTGTCACCACATTTGTTTTGAAGCTGTTACACCGATGGCACGGTACCCACTTCATCTTTCTTTATTCTGTGGATGTGGATACATAAATTACTCTACACCAGCAGAAAATGGATAGGTTAAGCACACTTCAGTCTTCAGTAGACAAACAGGAAACAAAGACAGACCTGAATGATCTTGGTGAGCTAAAGCTACGTTGATGAAGTGATTTCCAGCTTCACACATCTGCAAGACATGAAGATCATGTCAGTTGTATGCGTAAGGTGCTGCAGTAACTGCACTGCAGAACCCCCCAGTTACAGCTTAGTCTCTGCATCCAGAGCATGACTCATTGCAGAATGACTCCCGTGGGAAAAACGTTCTGTGACCTTTGTCAAACACACAAGTGTCCTAATGAGCACTGTAGGCACAGCCTGGGGTGGAAGCTCATGTTTCAGCTCCATAGAGCTCGGCAAAGAGAGGCCTTCAGTGTGGTTCCATGTGCATGTGCAACNTGGGTGGAAGCTCATGTTCCAGCTCCATAGAGCTCAGCAAAGACATGTGCATGTGCAACACACTTTGGTCTGGAGATGTAGGAGAGGCTCCCCGGACTCTAGGGATTTAGCAAGATGCTTCTCTGATCTGAGTGTCATTGTCAGGTTGCAAAGAAGCAGGTGAAAAGTTGACCACTCATTTTGTAAAGATGTAATGAGTTAATGCTCCTCTTCCAACATGCACTTTGAGAGGTGTTCAGTGTGACACAGTTGTTACACCAGTTACAGAGCACCCTAACTGGTTACAGAGCACCTCCACCACGAGAGTGATGGAGCCCTGGAACAGGTTGCCCAGGATGGTGGTCCCTGGAGACATTCAAGGTGGGGCTGACAGAGCTCTGAGCACCCTGCTCTAGCTGAGGATGTCCCTGCTCTCAGCAGGGGGTTGGACTGGATGGCCTCTGGAGGTCCCTTCCACCCAGACAGTTCTGTTTCTATGTTTCTAACCAGTTACAGAGCACCCTGAGCAGTTACACAACACCCTAACTTGTTACAGAGCACCCTATCCAGCTACAGAGCACAGGAGCCAGTTCTTATCTAAGTCACAGAGGAAGGAAAAATAGGGTGAATAAAAAGGCAGTGGTTCACTGAAGGGCAGACTGGTTGGAGAGCTAGTGGCTGGGAGCTGATCAGTGATGGGAACCAGTATTCCTCCTGGTCCTGCTACTCTCTGGTTATGCCATTTCCAGCCTTAACCAACTTCTCAAGCTTAGTGTTTAATATTTAGATAGCTTAAATCTTCAGAAGAGGTGCCATGTCTCCTCATTTGGCTCCACAGAACATAGTGCAAGGTGATTGCAGTTTTGCTTATGGCTTTCAGCATTTCACCAAGTGCAACTGTAGAGCCAAAAGCAATTGGTGTCATAGTTACATGAGGAACTGGTTGGGAAGCCAGTTTCAGTTCCCAAAGAAGAAAGCATCTCAGCACAATTGTCTGATTTTATGTTTTTCATTTTTCCCCTGCTTTATGAGGAAAACCAAAATGCTGCATACATTTCAGTCTTGGACTGAATTTCACTTTTTTGTTCATTTCTGGGTTTGAAGACTGATTTCCCCTCTCAAACTGAACAAATGGAGTGTTCAAAAGTTGTCATTCCTTACTTGTCATTCTAAATTCTGCAAGGCTGGAAAAAATGAAGAAACTAAAATAAAAAGGAAGAGTGCTACAAACTAGAATGGTGAAGAGTGTAAAGTCACAAAATTAATACGAATATAAGAAATACAATTGTAATTATTTAAAAGTCAGTTCTGAAAGTAATCCGTAACAAATTTCAATTAAAATTAATTGAAAGGCATATGTGACTTCCTTTAATATTGGAGTGTGCTGTTCTCTGAAAGAACACTGTAGACAGTGTCACTGCAGAATCTTCCCCTTCTTGGCAGGGAGATTTCTGTGGGTTTGTTAGGAAAGTTTAAATCAGTTCTATTAGCAGAGCAGTTTCTCTGCATGCATAGGTAGTTATGGGTCAAATCCTGCAGGCCTTTTATGGTTTTTAATTACACCTAACTGGCTGACATCTATCATAAACACCAGATGTAAACCACTAAAGAGCCACAAAAGGAAATTCTATTATAAGATACTGTATCTGAAGCTATAATTCTAGCCTTAGCAATTGTAGTTATTTTAATTTACATACTTCCAATTATGAGCTAGGAATGGGGAAATTTTTTTTCTGATTACTGTTATTTTAAAGTTAAAAGTTTCAAAGTTAAAAGTTTGCAGGGCTTTTTTGTGATTGTCACTGTATCTACTGAAACTTGCAGTGCCCATACTGCTGTGGAGCACAAAAGATGCACACGCTGTAGTTAACACCAACTAATTCTATAATCAATTTGAAGTCAAAGAAGCAAAGGGCATTTCTGCAGGGATTTTTATGGGCTTACCTTTGACTTTGCAGCTGCATTCTGCTGTAATTAGCTCTGAAGTCCCTCTTTAGAAATGTGGCTGCTCATGCTCTGTGTTCAGAAGAACTGCTACATGGAAACTGGTCCTTGGTGTCTCAGATAGGAAATACGGGGCAGTGGGGAGCAGCAGAAAAAAAAGGCTTGCCATATTTGTGATGATAAAATATTGATGTCGACATATTGTTCACCTCTTTATATTCCATGTGTACCCGGGGATAAAAACATCCCTGCAAATCTGAGAGTCATTTCTCTAAATATGAGAATCTCTCAGAAGGGGCTGCTGAGACTCTTCCAATTACTTCGTACTGTTCACAGCAGCTGCAGATGGACACACTTCAGCCAGGCTGTGTAATAAAGACGAGGCTTAAAAGGGGGGGAAACATCTTCCAAATATTTTATGCATAACTTTTAGAAACCCACGGAAACAGCTTCAAATTATTTTACTCTGTATGTTGCTGGTTTGAAGTCATTGTCTGGAAACTTGCCAGAACAAGGACTTAAAGGTTTTAAGTTTCCATGGGTACAAAGTTCTCAAAAGAGCTGCAAGAATTCAGACCACAGAGCGGGTGCTGATGCAGATCTGAAGGGGAGGGCTGTGTTTCATCACAAATGCCTCGGCCAAGGTCTCATCTCTTTGCTGGACAGCAGCATTTTCCAGCACAGCTATATCAGGGCGTGCTGCATTCAGGTGAGGAAGGGTGGTTCTTTTGGAAAGGAGGCTTTTCCTTAGGCAGAGATTTTGATGAGGGTAGTTTTCCTGGCAGCACTGTGGAAGCAGGCAAGCAGCTTGCTTGGTGACAAGTAAGCCCTGAGCTTGGGAAGGAGCAGGCTGTAAGGCTCTGAGCACACCACTGCCACAACCTTTTCTCTCTGCAGAGCAGGAATGTTGCTCTTGGCTGTAGAGCCTCACTGAGTGAGTGAGATTCTTCATGGAGTATTTTGCTTGTCTTTGCTGTACCTTCTTAGAGCGGGAAGGGCTGAACGCTGCGTGGCCAGTCCCAGAGTCAGGCACTGCCAAACTGTGCTCTTTAGGGGTCGTGATTTACGAAAGCATTGAAGGATTGCTAAGGAGTTGGTGGAATGCTTTTCTGAACCGCCTTTGCCTGAAGGAGCCTAAGGCATGTTACTGTCCCAGCTTGCTGTTAATTTTCTGCAAACTGACCTGCATCTGCTTCTGGAGGAGCTGACTGCTTTGGCTGCCTTTGGCTTGCTTCGGTGAGACGACACTCGGCATGGCCAAGTGCAGTGTCCACAGAGGATGGAAGAGAATACCCACTGCCATGTGAGGATTTCTTCCTGAGCCTCTGTCTGACTATAAATTCTGTTCACTCAGACCTCAGGTTCAGTGGTGTCAGCCATTCGTCGTCACCTGCACTTCCCTTGCCTTAACCCTCTTCAGCAGGGCTTGCTTTTATTGTTTGTGGTGGCTGTTGAGGTGAAGTTATTCGGGGTACACAGTACAAAGGCTGCTTAGGATGTAACTCTTCAGGGCTATTGAAAAATGGCAAGTTCCAATCTGTCTAAATGTCAGTGGTTCTATACAACTGTGAGTAGTAACAATGCTGGTGATATTCTGATGCTGTCAGATACAGTATTTCACATTAAGCTCTGTATAACTAAACAGTAAGAGGAGACTTCCCAGTCTAGAAACCTTAAGAGATGATCATTAAATCCAAAGGACACGGGCTGTGGGTGTGGACATATATAGGCACAAATGCATAGCAGCATTACTGCCTGTTGTGTGTTACTTCTACTCCACAATCATTACTAAAACTAGTTTTATACGTACCAGAAAAGCAAGGGCAGCAAAAGAAACTTGTCTGTGGCCAAAGGCTAGAAAACAGAAGGAGATGATAAATTGCATTTTATGGTGTGCACATGGTCTGCAACGGAGGGATTAATCCAGTGCTGAGGAGCAGAAATGCCTGATTAGCACCAGGCTCTGCAGAAGGAATGGATAGTGTCACACGCTGGCTGAAGACAGGGCAAACAGAAACGGCACTGCAGAAATGCCAGTCTCTTCACCACAGATCTCAGGCAGTTTTCACCTAACTTTTGCCAATATCTGTCAGCTTTATAAAGCTGCCAAAGCAGCTGGTAGCATTAAATCCCTTGGAAAGGCAAGGGGAGGGATCAAGTGAATGCCAGTGGCAGAACCAGGGCAGGAATCACAACCTGATCCACAGGCTCTTCAGTCTCCACCAGCAGAGGACCTAAAACACAACCCAGCCACTGATTTTTTAATTTATTTATTTTAATTAATAGTGAAGCTTCATTGTACCAACACTACCTGCTTCACAGTCTCATCGTGCAGGAGCTGTATTTACCACCTGCTTGCCTTTCCTTTCCTGTCCCCAGAGCAGCCTTCGCTGGACATGGCAGGGGAGGTCTGGGAATCATGGCATCAGAACCCTGTACCTAGAACTGTCGATTTAGGGCCGTGGCAAGCAGTTAGAAGTACTTCTGAATGCTTTCTCTGCTGGAGGGCTGTATATTGGATAAATGGCTTAGCGGGTGCATAAAGAAGAATGTGGCCAGCAGGGCGAGGGGNCAATCATTACTAAAACTAGTTTTATACGTACCAGAAAAGCAAGGGCAGCAAAAGAAACTTGTCTGTGGCCAAAGGCTAGAAAACAGAAGGAGATGATAAATTGCATTTTACGGTATGCACATGGTCTGCAACGGAGGGATTAATCCAGTGCTGAGGAGCAGAAATGCCTGATTAGCACCAGGCTCTGCAGAAGGAATGGATAGTGTCACACGCTGGATGGAGACAGGGCAAACGGAAACGGCACTGCAGAAATGCCAGTCTCTTCACCACAGATCTCAGGGCAGTTTTCACCTAACTTTTGCTAATATCTGTCAGCTTTATATACCCGAGTGTTCGCCAAAGCAGCTGGTAGCATTAAATCCCTTGGAAAGGCAAGGGGAGGGATCAAGTGAATGCCAGTGGCAGAACCAGGGCAGGAATCACAACCTGATCCACAGGCTCTTCAGTCTCCACCAGCAGAGGACCTAAAACACAACCCAGCCACTGATTTTTTAATTTATTTATTTTAATTAATAGTGAAGCTTCATTGTACCAACACTACCTGCTTCACAGTCTCATCGTGCAGGAGCTGTATTTACCACCTGCTTGCCTTTCCTTTCCTGTCCCCAGAGCAGCCATCGCTGGACATGGCAGGGGAGGTCTGGGAATCATGGCATCAGAACCCTGTACCTAGAACTGTCGATTTAGGGCCGTGGCAAGCAGTTAGAAGTACTTCTGAATGCTTTCTCTGCTGGAGGGCTGTATATTGGATAAATGGCTTAGCGGGTGCATAAAGAAGAATGTGGCCAGCAGGGCGAGGGGGGTTCTCCTCCCGCTCTGCTCTGCACCAGTGAGGACACATCTGGAGTGTTGTGTCCAGGTCTGGGCTCCCCAGTTCAAGAGGGACAGGGAAATACTGGAGAGAGTCCAGCAGAGGCTACGAGGATGCTGAAGGGACTGGAACATCTCTGTGGTGAGGAAAGGCTGAGAGCCCTGGGGCTGTTCAGCCTGGAGNCAGAGAAACTTTTTCCCTCTGAGGGTGACAGAGCCTGGAAGAGGCTGCCCAGGGAGGCTGTGGAGTCTCTTTCTCTGGAGACTTTCCAACCCCCCCTGGCTCTGTTCCTGTGTGGTCTGCCCTGGGTGCCCCTGCTCTGGCAGGGGGGGTGGACTCGATGGTCTCCAGAGGTCCTTTCCAACCCCAACCATTCTGTGATTCTATAAAGGAGCTGTGCCTACTGATTTGATGGCCCAGGCTGCCAGAAACTGTGTCTAGGGAAGTTTCAACGTTGTTTACAGCACTACTGTTAGAACCACACCAAATTCCACTGTCATTTAATGAACCACATAATTTTGAAAGAGAACCTTTGTCTTACTTTGAAAGGAAAGCAAGTGCCATGTAGGAGAAATTTTTGATTAAGAAAACCCAATTAGTAACTTAACTGAGTGTAAAGAAAAATAGCAAAGCAAATCATTTGTTCCCAAAGCTCAAAGGTGAGCACAAGATACAGAGGAAGAGAAAGACTGATGTGTAGCATGGAAGGTAAAGTAGCAGGAAACAAAATTTATGCTCAAAAGAAGCAAATGGTCAAAGAGTAAATGAAGAACAAACTCAAGCAGTACAACAGTAAAATAGAATGAGAGGGAACAAAATGATGAATGAAAGAGGGAGAGANCCCTGTGTTGATTTTGGAGGCATTAGGTTTCATACCAAAAAGTTTTGCAAAGCAAGGTGACTTTTCTGTTCTACTTATACGTACACGGTGGCGTGTAGCGTGGATGGTTGATGTAGTAAGCAATCCAGGAAGTGAATCCCCAGTAAAAAATACAGCCCTGGAAAGGACAAAAGATAGTTTTCATTAGAAAGGACAACAAGCAAGTCTTAAAACTTTATAAATATAAATTCTGGGAAGTGCAAAACCCCGGTGACCACTGAATGACCTTGCGGTGGCTTCTTGAGTCACAGAATATAGATCTTGTCAAGATGCTGTAAAGCCACTAAAAAAAATAAAAATAAAAGGATGCCCAGTGCAGATTTTTTTGATTGTGTTGAATGTGTTTTATGCCCGTTGGAGGAACTGATGTTTGAGTTCTCCTTATTACTACTGAAGGTCACTTTTCTCTGAGTTGTTCTGTTGAAAGTCTAGGGCTGGGTGACACAGCTGGGCTGTTCTCCTTTTTTTTTTTCAGCGTGCCCGAGCGAGATCGAGCTAGCCAAACAGAACACTAAACCAGCCAAGACACCAGAGCGTAACAGGGAGTAGGCAGAGTATAACCCTGCAAAAAACAAAGGCACACAGTTCCTACAAAGCTGTTTGAGCTGCACGCTACATCTAATCCCATGGGTTCAGCCCCACTGGGGCTGGGACTGGCTGCAGCTCCATCCCACAGCTAGGGCTGCAGTCAGGCTTTCCCTTTTCTAACCCTCTTACGCAGTGCCACCGTGGTACATGTACCACAGACACCAGGGGACAGCAGTAACTGTGGGTCTTTAACTCCCTTGGGCATGATTGCTTTGGAAAAGGCACCGTGATTCCAAAGCCATTTAGCTCATAGTTTCTTTTTTTTTTCCTTTTTTTTTTTTCCTTTTCCCTTTTTCCCCTTTTTTTCCTTTTTTTTTCCTTTTTTCTTTTTTCCCCTTTTTCTTTTTTCCCGTTTTAATATTTTTCCTTTCTTTTCCTTTTTCCTTTTTTTCCTTTTTCCTTCTTTCCCTAAAAAACAGCACTGTGTATGGTACATCATCTGTAGCTGTGCATCCCATTACCTCCTTTCTGGCTGGAATCAAGTCGAGTCCCATGTCATGACCATACATTTATGTCCCTCACTAAAATCTTAAATGTATGATGATTTTTTAGAGAGAGGGTCTTTGCATCACACTGAATGGGACGAAAATGATGGCGATTGAGTATGTGAAATAAAAGAAAGGAGAGCTATGAGGAATGACACATGGTTAAAATTCAGGAGGCCTTGGGAGTCAGAAGACTTTAGGATAGCTCAGTGTCTTCCTTCCTGAGTCTCCCACCTGTAGTAGGAGAAAAAGAGATGCTTTTTTCTACTTGTAATTTGATTTTAGCTTCTTAATGCAAGGCCTGTCTCTTGCTCCATATTTATTTTGCACTGAGGAAATGGAGTGTGATTTCTGTCAGCAGTGCTAGATATTGCAGCAGCATATCTCAAAACAAAATAGCATTCAGCCTGAGAGATATCCTGGACACGCCAGTCAGCCCCTCGGGTGAATGATCAGAGTGGACAGTGCCACGCAGGAGCTAAAATGGACATTGATTTCAGATCCTGTCCTTGGGGACATGGCCCTGAAATTCCTCCTGCGTTTGTACTTTGACTACTCGTAATTCCTGGAGCTAGAAAGTAAATGATTTTTTCTTTTCCCATCTTCTTCCAAGGACTGCTTTGCTAGTTGGATATTCTCTCTTAACATAAAATGATAAACACTTTGTCACCTTTATCATATTTTTCAGAGGAGTGTGCCCTCCCGAAAACTTGTGAACAAACAACGTCTCCAGAAGATGTCTGATGTAGTGTAAACAATGGCAGAAGCAGGCCAAGCTGGAAGAAAAGGAAAAAAAAAGGAAATTAAGGTAAGGGAAACATTGCTTTTTATTACTTCACAGCTTAACTTCACAAAAGGAATAAGGGCCAATGTTCCCCAACTGCAGCGCCATACTGAGATAGTGGGATTGAAGATATTGCCTTAATTGAAGCATCTGGAACCAAAGATTGATGGAATCATTTTCAGCGTTATACGAAGTCGCTTTAATTTTGCAGAGAAGCAACTTATTTTTACTAGCCTTGAATGCAAAAGAGCTCCTTGAGCTCTGACTGTGATCCACAGACCTGCCAAGGCATTAAAAGAGGCCCAGCTGTGTGCACAAGCAGGCGGCTGCTCTGCTCTTCCACGAGACATCTCCCATGTTTTAATGCCACCTTAATGCTCTTGTAGGATGAGTCTGACATTTAAAAACGTTCTGAATACCTTCTGATGGTTTCCTTGTCCTGTGCCAACTCAAGTAGCTGCATGGAGGTAGTTTGGATCTCATTTCCTAGTGGACGGAAAATGAGATTTTGTTGCGAAGTGAATCCCTTCTGATGGCTTTTTTTGTTGCCAGTTACAAAGAAATGAGGTAATTGTTGTAGAAATTGTTATACTGATTCTCTTTTCGAGGAAGATTATGAAACAATAACAGGCGTTGCTGATTTACTTTGTAGAATGAGTTGCAGCTCACAGAGATTGAGTTTCAGAAACAAATGTCAAGAGTGATTCCTGGTGGCATTTTTATCTTGGTTACAGCTACCGTACTACCAGAGCCCATCTCACTGCAATCCAATTATAAGACATAAATGAGAAGTGGTTTTCTGCATGTGAAATCTCAAATACTTTTATTATGTATCTTGTATGGTAGCCAGAGTCAAAGATTAAACTATTTCAAAGTAATTAAACCAGAGAGAGTTGAGCTAAGAAAATTTCAAACGATTAATGACTTGTCCAAAATCTGGAGCAAACTTCCAGCTTTGCTGGGAATTCTCAAATTAATTTGGCTTAGGATTGGGACCTCAGATGAACCTCGTAAGGGGTGGTCACTGCAAGGATTCTGTACACTCCTTGTCCACTTTAAAGAAGGGAAAGCTATTGCTGGCTCTTCTGTACTACCAGGAACTCTCTCCTTTTAAACCTCTGAGCAAGAGCAGGACAGCAAGCACCTTGCAGCTCTGCATTTGAATTCAAGTTCTCATTCCCAGCTCCACTAACTCCCTTACTGTCTCTCCAAGCCTCTGTTCCCCCTCTGTAAATGGCATTGTCACTCACTGTTTCTCCTCTGTATACCAGCTCCCTTGATTCTGCCAAGTGTGGCAAAATGAGCCGGGGGAAAGCTGTACAGTTCCTGAGGCTCCACGTTCCCCGAGTGCCCTCTTAGTGCTCCAGCTTCCACAGCCACCAGGCTTTTCTTGACCACATTCCACCCCTCTGCCAGGCGCTAATCCCTCAGAATGGGGACAGTCACACTGAAGAGAAGTAAATTCCCTAAGTGTGAAAGTTCCCAACCTGCCTGCTGCATTACCCACCGTCCTGTGGAGGGGTGCAGTTGGTGGTGGCAGTCCCCGCGTACAGCTGCTTGCTGCTTCCTTGTCCATGACAGTTCTTAACCCCTCCCGCTGATCAGCTCTGCCTGGTTTCTTCCAGAGTCCTTGGAAGGTTTGGGAAGGGGCTATCAAAGGTTGTAGAAAGCTATCTTGGGTGCCTGTCCTCTCTGTTGCTTTTTGACACGCTCTTGAGTTACAGCAGACTAAGCAGGTTGCACTTCCTTGCAGTAGGCTCCGGCTGTATTGTATGGAGCAGTGTGATTTTCCTTGCCAGCTTTACTGTTCCAGTGATGGAGGAGAGCAAAGCTCTGCTTTCTGCTTATATACAAGCTTTTTGGTTACATACAGCTAGATACAACCCGTGCTCTTCCCCGTGCTGTAACGCTGCCTGAGCTCTTATTTTTCTTCATTACTTAAGTGTTTTATTTCTGAAAAGTCTTTCAGAACTCGGATACGCTGCATGTGGCCCTGGGCAACAATGGCAGTTTGAAGAGGTTCGTTTCAAAAATCATATTACTAGTTCTGAAATCCTGTGGTGCTTCTTTTGAGTTTCTCAGTTGTTCTTGACCTGACTGCTGCCATGCAGACCTCTCACAAGTCCTCCTGCCTGTGCCTAGGTGACAGCTGGCAGGGCTGGGGAGGTGCTTATCTTCTGTGCTGGATGCTGAGCTACTCCTCTTATGAGTGGGAATGTGCTGTAAAGGGTCTGGGACTGGGACACCTGAAGCCTTGTCCTCTCTCCTCTGTAACTTTGGGTTACTACCTGGTGGTTTATCCCTCCACCTTCTGTTCAGGCTGTGTGTCTGGAGTGCAGACTGGCTGGGGAAAATGCTACATCTCCCATTGTGACCAGTGCAGTGACCATGGCAACTGGGATCCCAGTTTGGATCAGGTTTGTGAGTGCTGCTAAAATGCCAAACTGCTGTCCATAAGAACAGCCTGGAACTCATGCAGGCTCCAGGCCCAGGCCGGCAGCCCCACACCCCTTGTGACCTCCTCGGGCAGGGAAGTGCAGTCTCTGTCCCTCTAGCTCCCTGGCCTCCAGGAAAACAGGTGCCACAAGTGTCACTTACTGAACCACGGGGTGGCGGAAGTTCTTCTTGCTTTCCACTTGATCATAAATAGTTGACAGGCGAATGTAAAAAAGCAGGTATATTACAAGAGGCCCGGTGTATTCTGTTAGAAAGAACTAGAAATGACAAAGAAAACAGCTGTGTCAGAGTAGGAAATTGTGAGAGAAAGAATACCCCTGCCCACAACACATATTCATCCTTCAAACGTCATTTTGGCTTCATTTTGAGGACTTAAATGAAATGTAGGGGGTGGTTCTGATGTCTCTTTAGCAAAGGAGTAAAATCCATCTAGGAAATGAGAGAGGTGTCTGTGCAGAACATTAACCTGGCCAGGAATGCTTCATGGAAGGTGGTGAAAAGCACAGCTATTTCCTCCTTGTATTCTTGGCCGTGCCATCAGATGCTTATTTGGAATCTAAATAACACTGAAAACCACGGCTCAAAAGCTGAAGGGAACTTGCTTTCTGCCGGTGGTTTTTTGCAATGAAGTGATAGAGCAGTTAAAAGCCAACCAAGCATGACAGAAACCAGTGCAGCTTTGAACCCTGGTTGCTAGCAGAGTCATCTGGAAGGGAGGGATCAGTGCTTGAAGTGTGGTGCTGGGGGAAGAACATGACCTGCCTGTGTGGTGTCTGGTGCTTTGAGCCTTCGTTCAGTGACCGAGGGGACTCCTCCTCCCTGAAGTAGCCTGCAATGGCCAGACTGGACAAATAAGATATCGTAAAACAGAAAGAAATCATTTTCTCCCCCCACTGGCTCCACTGCTAGCCACAGAAAGCCAAGAGGACCTATGGGGGTAGGGAGAGAAGGTGGAGTTGCAGCACTGCCAGGAGTCACCCTCAAGTGTTTGCATTCTGGCTTTGGTTTGGTACAGCCTGTATTGCCTTTTTTCAGGGCACACTCCTGAGCTACAAACAGCTGGAGGAAGTAAAACAAGGTTAGAGTGATGTGAGGTCTGGATTTGATCATCCGTCCCCACTGGGATGAATCTCAGAATAAATGGAAAGATGTAGTCCTGCGTGTTTACAAGGACCAGCAGCTGGCAGTTGTAACTCAAGTGCATAGTGTTGCTTAAGGGCTAATGATTTGTAACTAAGGGGCTGGTGCTGCTGTAGAATTGTAATGGATAAATACGTGTGGTTTAAGAAAGCAGCAGTGACTTCAGACTACCTTCCTCACAAGCAGTGTTTTGCAGGCAGCCTGACCCCCGGGTTGTTCTAATCGCTTTTCAGAAGAGCTTGGAAACAGGAAGGTTTCCTTCATTTGGAACCCCCAGTGCTATTCCTCTTCTTCTACTACAGGGGGAAACTTCTTGAAGCTTCAGCCTTTCCTAGTCTCCAAAAGCAACAGATGTAAGTGTTGTCTACCAGTGGAATGTCAAATTCAGTGAGTCCCACGAGATGCCATGATTTGGGTGCTCCATTTAGACACTGCACCATCCCAAGAGCAGTTGCGTGTGTGTGTGTGAAAACCTCTTGTCAAGGAGTATTTAAAAACCCTTAGCATTTCAGAACCCTTGGCTGTGGTGTGTTGTGGGACACTTATTAGAGTGGTGTCCCACTAGCAGTTGTACAGGTCTGTTCCTAACCGTGAGCCCCCATGCCAGGAATTCTGCCACCCCCCGAGAGGTGGGCTCTGCTGTTAAAGTCTCCTACGAGGAATACAGGTGCTGGTGGTGCAGGAGACAGAGGAGCAGGTAACATGGTCTGGGCAGGTCAGTGTGGGAGCTTGGAATGAGCTGCTGGCTTCAGTGTAGCTTTTCCTCTCAGCCACGAGCTGCACCACAAAACACACCCGTGACTGCCAGTGTTTGTCATCTCTTTGGCACCAGCTTCTTACAAAGCCGCCAGGAAAAGTTTGGCAGGAGTTAGCAGCAAGTGGTGGGTACCTGTCGCTACATCAAGGGTTCCTCCTTTACCCTATGGCTGATTTCAGATGCTGAAAGGAGATGGAAAGCTTCAGGATTTAGTAAACAAATCCAGTCTCTGTTCAACAGCAAAAGCTGCCAGCTATGTGATACCTGAGTCGCTGTGACTGGGGAAGGAGGTGTTTTTGCTGTAGGAGGTGGGATGCAGAGCCTCCCCTCAGAGCATTTCAGAGAAGCAGTTGAGAGCACCTCTTGAGATGGGGTTTGTGGAAGTGAGCAGCATCAGACATGCTCAGGGTGCCTTACAGGCTGGGGACAAGGTCCTGTCTCGTCTGTGTGTCGGTCGCATCCGACACAAAGCCTGAACTGCCCGTGCGGAGGCAGGCAGTCCGGGGTCACCATGAGACTGGCAAGGCAGGACTGCATTTGCCTTTGTCATCCCTGTGTCACTGCTGGAACACAGTCGAGGTCAGTAGTGTTCTGCTGTAGAGCATGAGGTTCAATTTGCTGTAGTGGTTTTTTGTTGGGTTTTTCTTGCATTTGAGATGAGTTTTAGTCTGTTTCCCTCTGTTGCCTCTCCCGTGCTGCAGCCTCTGCTCTCCTCTGCCCCACTCATTTAAAATCCATCAGAAATGAAAAGTGAGTTCCAGAAAGGCAGGCAGAGAAACTCTGCTAAAAACCCCACAAGTTCAAGCAGGTGGAAAGTGCCTTAAAGTAACATAAAATTACAGTCAGTTCTAGCCACTGCCAGTCAAAGGCAAGCACCATTCTGTTCCTCTTGATTCTCAGTGATTATATACAGTTAGCCTACCTAGCATCTTCATACTCATCTATAGCTGACTAATTGCTGGGCTTGGGGAGTTACCAGTTGGGTTAAGGATCAGTTCAGCCTGTCGTTTCTACAGGTATTTAAAATACCTACAAAATTATAAGATACTAGCTCCTGCTGACATATCCTGCAAAAATAATTAAATTCTAAACAAAACCTTGGCAATAACAGCATTTTAGCTTGTAGTTTCTGGACAAGAGAAATACCATCTTGTAAAAAGAAATGACAAGAAATAGCATTTTGTATAAACCAAGATAGTGGTAATTTAGAACAGAGCAGTTTTCTTCTGTAGAATTATAACATCCATCCAATATTTAGAAAAAAAGCACTTTTTTATTACAGTTTTGTGGGCCTGCCTGGATTATTTTGATGCAGTCAGTGCAGCCAGATATGGTGGTCCACAGTAAACACAAGGAGTTTTTCTTGGAGGAGCATTACATCTCTCTCACAATGTGCATTTGACTCATCAGGAGCTCCCTGAAGAAGGGAACCAGAAGACTGCCCCTTTTTTTCCACATCTGTACACTCTATTTCATATCTTGCACCATGTCCAGTTCTCTTGCCTTCCTTCTCTCCAGTGTCAGGCATTATAAGTAGCTCAGAGAAAGTGCTGCTCTTGAGTCAAACCTCTCCCAGGCGTGAGCTCCATACAGGGTCCTAAGCTCAAGCTTCTTTACCTGTCTCAAGCATCAGGTCCTTGGGGACCTGATTCAGTAACACCCTAACTGGAGACATCTACTGCATAACCAACGGAATGGGAATCTGAAATATGGCAAGAGAACTAAGGTAGGAGCCTCCATCGCTCAAGAGATGATGGGACAAATAGGAAGACAATACAGAATAGCTCATTTGCCAACCAGCCAGGCCTCTCTTCTTGCACGAGCCAGGTCAAACCTCCTTCTTTTATCTCTGTTTGGACAATTGTACCACTAGCAGCTTGCTGAACTGACTGACAACCAGGTCAGGAATTATAATCCCAGACTTTACAAAGCAGAGGATTTATTTAGGGAGGTAGAAATGCAGCAGAGGTGAAAGGAATTCTTAAAGAGTTCTAAAGGAACTCTTGGGGGGATGTGAGGTGAATTTTCTGGCTGGCAGGGGCAGCTGGCATAATGCCTGACACCATCCCAACAGGTCTGCTGCAGGGAATGGAAAGGGTTTTGATGTGAGTTGTTAATGCCATGGTTACTGGTTGGGAAAAAGCAGAAAAGCACTAAAGGATTCTATAAACAGAGGGGGTGGAGTGGAGAGAGTCTGAAAAAAGTCCAACAGGGTCTTTATGAACAAATGGGCAATGGATTAGCAATCCTCACATGAGGGCATCAGCTAATTCCTCTCTGTGATGTTTACGGCGTGCCCTTTAGTACCGCACAACACACTCTGCCTTGCATCGTGTTGCCATTTGGCATAGTCTCACATTATCTCATTTATGACAAGCTGCAGAGCAGAGCTGAGGAAAGGCCATACAGCCTTTCCCAGACTGATCCCTTCCTGCAGCTCTTTCCATGCCATGTAGGGGCAGTTTCCCAGTTTATCAGGGCTGGTCATGATGGTTTCTCTTCCACTGCCAACAGGACATCTGGGTTCGAGCAGGGGAAGCGGAGGGCATGGTATGAGGATAATACCTGCAGCCAGGACAAGGACTTTGGGTCATTGCCCGAAGCTCTGGGCACAGCAAGAGAGAGAAAATAGCTCAAGCGTGTCCTGGGTAACTCTGATGGAAAAGCAGCTGCAATCTATAAATTACCTAACGGAGAGAGCTCAGCTTCCCGGTACGTGTGAGCCAAAGGCACTGGCTGCAGGTCTGAGCCAGGGTCAGACTGAGACAGTACACAGCACAGGGAGAGGAGGATCTGCTGGTACCAGACAGCCTGTGACTGTGCAAGTGTGGAGACGCTGCTGCCATTCCTGAGAAACCCAAGAGATACAGGCACTTGAACCCCCCGACGTCCCCAGATCACATTAAATGCAGCATCTAACTACCTTAGACTCCTTTCACAATCCCAGCCCTAAGTACTCTCCAGCTAATGATCATTAAGAAACTTTATTAATTTCTGGAGTAATTTCTTCTTCGTATGCTTTGCTACCTCATTAGA
Source organism: Chloroceryle aenea (assembly GCA_013399075.1). NCBI lineage: Eukaryota > Metazoa > Chordata > Aves > Coraciiformes > Cerylidae > Chloroceryle > Chloroceryle aenea. Next base: position 240,662 of record VWZY01010921.1, read on the forward strand.
GGCCATATAGTTACCTGGGGATGATAATGGCATCATTTTAGCAGCATCTCCAAATCTTCCTCTTTCTAAAAATTTTGTATTTTCACGTTTGCAAAAAAATCCCCAGCAGCAGCAGCAGCAGCTTTGCATCAGGTAGCAGAGTTCTTAAGGGCTGCTTGAATATTCAATGGGTTTTGTACCAGTTCTCATGGAACTGGCTAATCCGTTCCACAAAACTTCAACAGCACACACAGGGGCACCTGAAACTTCCCTTGTCTTGGGCAGGTTTTGCAGTGACCAAGAGTCTAAGGGTATTTGGGGCTGCAGCTCAATATTTACTGCAAATAGCAGAGATAGGGATGGATTTGCTGTAGGATTTTATAGGCAAATTGCAGCTGACTCAGGCCAGCTTCAGGAGCTGGGGAGTGAATGGTGACAGATGCCACCCTGAGCCAGGTCTGTGCTCCCTCTGGAAAAGGGAGGTGAATTCCCAGCTTCCTCCCATGTGCATGTTATATATGTTCGTACCTATGCACATTCAGAAAAGCACTCAGGTTGTGTTTGTAACCAACCACCACCCTGAGTTCAGGTTTGCTGCCAAATATTTACAGGGCTTTGACAGCATTTTGAAATCTGCCATATAATGTGTAACGTCTTCAAGTGCACATTTATCATCTGCTGTGCAGAGACCTGACTGCAATAGTGCTTTTTAACACCTGGCCATTACTAATAACCTCAGCTAGCTCTTCCACGGTGCTTTTCATCTGGAAGCTTCAAAGCACTTTGCAACGCAGAAAATATTGTTATTTTCTTGCCACAGATCTGGAAATTGATACAGAGAGAAATTCAGTGACTTGTCAAGGTCACCAGGCAAGATGGGCAAAGAACGAACAAGGGGCACCTGGTCTTCTCAAATTCTGGTTCACCACTTTCTGGTTCACTCTTCCAGACACTGCTTCACCCTCCAGTTTGCGCTCTCCTCCCCCCCAGTATGGGCTTGGGCAAAAATTCCCCATGCAACAGAATTTTGCCAGGCTTATGCATTCTACAGGGNATGATAAAACTCCTCAAATCTACACAGGCAAATTATCCACCCCCCTAGTTATTCTGAATAGAAATAAGAAAGGGCCCCCAGTTTTCAGCACCATACATCAAGTATTTAGGCAGCAGGAAGGGTTTAAGTGTAAAGTTGTGTATAACTGCAAGAAACAGCTTGTTCTGTTTATGTTTACTGAATTCCCTCGACCTTCTTTTTGCACTTGAAGTGGTAAAAACCTAAGTGTATTACTGTAAACACTTGCTCATAGGTTCTTCAGCCTGTCCTGGGCTCAGCAGCAACTAAAACATTCACCCCTCAGAATTCTTTTTCCAAGTAGCTCCCTAACTGCCTTTGGTGCCTGAAAAATGGGCACATTGGCGTGGTTCCTCAGGAGCTTGTGGCATGCGCTGCTGAGACCCGGAGAAATGATTGCAACACTGTTTGCCTTCTTAGAAACAGCATCTGAGGAATCCCAAACAGCCAGCTGGGCAGCTTCAGTGAATGCCTCTGCCCTTATCAGTTGACTTCATGCTGCCACTGGGCAGCAACAAAGAGCCAAAAGTGTATGTGGCCCGAGGAGAGGCACAAACAATATAAACCATGGCAAGAAATCAGGCAAATGCAAGCTGTTCTCTCCTGATAACCCCGGAGGTTGAAAATTATTAGACTTAATTAAATGAAAAATAAGACCAATCTTGTGTGTGTAGTTTGCCTTTGTGAAAGGTAACAGTGTTGTGAAAGTTCACAGCATCTGACTGGGAGCAGCTCAAGACTTGGCCAGTGGTACCAACGTCGAGCATCCCTTTCTGTGTGTTCAGGCAGAAACCTCTGCCAAGTATGAACTGTTTGCTGTAAAAAGGAGGTGCTTTGCATTACAAATAATTGTAGTTGGAAAAGGTGCTGTAGAGGAAATAAAGACTTCTTTTTTTTTCCTGGAGATCATCTTCTGTGATCAAATTATCTACTGATCCAAAAGGCTTAGCAGTGAAAAATTGCTTGGGGGTTTCTCTCTCTTGGGCACTTGGTTGTAGTCGTTCTAAGCCACCCACAGGTTTACACAGAATTTCTATTTATCTGGCATTGCTGCTAAGTTTTCCAGTGCCCACAATTCCCTGAAAGTAGCATTGAGTTTGTAGGGTGCTATCTCCCAACCAACTGTGTTGGAATTGGCCACAAAACATGCAAGCTCTGCTGTGTATCTGCTGAGAAATATATGCAGTGGCATTCTCCTCTGATGCACCCATCAGATCCTCAGCTCCCTCTCTTGCCATGATCTCAGATTCCTTCCTAAGCAGTGATCATAGGAGTTCTCCTACACGTATCTTCCTCAGACTAGCCCTTTAGTTTGCTGGGACCCTCAGCCCTCCCATGCCTTCAGACTCCTCAGATGCTGTCTTTTCTCTTCTGTTGTAATTGTCTGTACTTCTGCATTCCACTGAGAGGTTATAAACCTTTACTGAAGTTTCTTCTTCCATTCCCAAATTAGAGAAAACATCTTCAGTTGCTCCCTGTGGCTCACCTCAGTATAAAGAAGGTGGAGAAATTGGGCTGCAGCAGTTTGGCTGAATCTTTTTCAAACCCTTCAATACTCAGAAATTGCTTCGTATCACGCTCATCCCACAGACTTCCTGGGACTGATTTACATTTACAGGACCAAGTGAGTGAGCTCTACCAGCCACAGTCAGAGCAAACTGCTCCCCATTCACCACCAACCCCCAGGACAGGAGAACTTCAGTACTCATGCACTGGGAGAGGAAGAGGACTATTTTACAGTCCTCAAAGTATTTAAGCAATCCCTAATTTTGAACCACAGTTACAAAAAAATATTTCCTGAAGTACTGTGTTTCAGGGTTAATCTTCTGATATTCACAGACTTGGAGATAAAATGTATTTTTCACAGTTCTTTGCTGTTTTCTCAGTTCTGTTTTGGTCCTTTTGGTAGCCTGCCTGGGTAGCAACGTATGCATTCTCCGTGGTAAAATGCCAGCCACGTTGCAAAAAGTGATATGCCATGTTGCCAATATGTCAAAAGAGGTCTCTGTCAAACGTGCTTAGGCCCAAAATTGGACAGAGATTGAAAATAAACCCCAGCACTCCAGAGATGGGAATTTCAAACACCCCTGGGGGTGCAATCTTTGCAGGAGGCGTGTAGAGAAGATCTGTAAACTCAGCTCCCATCAGTATCTCTGCAGCATCACTCAGCAAACCTCAGCTATCCCCTCCAGGTAGGGTGAAGCTATTGGTAAATCTTGTGCAGCAGTAAATGATGTGTTCCAGATAATATTTGTTTTATAAGAAAAGCAGACGGAGCAGAGAGAGAGTTCAAGCAAAGTGATACTCCATGATACTAAGAAGCAGGTGGTTGGGGTTTATTTGTTTTCTCCCTGAGTTGCTTTCTAGAAATGAGCCTTGAGGGCCTCTTCTCTAATACAAGAGCCAGCTGAAGTTGGATTTCTCTCCACATTATCCCAGGAAAGGGCCTCTTTCTCAAGACAGATCAATAAGTAATTGCCCAGTGGAGGAGAGCTGCAAATCTCTCAGCCCAGTTTGTCCTCCCTTCTCCCTGAGGGCCACTTGGTGAAATCTGGTCAACCAATCTCAGAGCTGTGGTGTAACCTGGCCTTTCACAGCACGAAACACCAAAAATATTTTGGTCACTGTGTAACTGTGTTTTAGGAAGGCTGAGATGAGATGAAAGTTTCCTCCCTACAAAGCAGCAGCCTTGACAGAGGGATCAAACAGGCAAACAGAAAACAACAAACTCTTGAGCCACCAAGTGGAGTGTGATGAGGACTATAAATCAGAGACTGTGCTTCTCCAATGGGTGCTTCTTGATTCAGAAATATGCTCCTAGGCTTTGAGACCCAGCTGGTTGTTTGGAAACAGACAACAGCATCAGCTTTTACCTTACAGTGTGGCTGGAAGGGGTACTGGTCCCAGGAGGTGAAGGTGGACACCATGTTCCCCTTTTAAAAAGCACAACTCATTGTCCTGGTGTAAATTCCCAGCATTGAGGGTCTTTGTTTTCTTGATCCTCTGGTGGTTATCTCAAGTGTGATCTCCAGTAAGGTGACAAAGCCCAGAAAACTCACCTCTGTGCTTAGTTTTCCCCTAGAGAGACCCATGCCCAATGAATTGACCTCTGGAGTACCAACTCCATGTGCTTCTGTGTCTGGTTTTGGAGCCCAGACCTGAGTATGGCCCTTCGTACCCCAGCTATCATTTGCTGACGAGATAAGAATAGTTTTATTCTGTGCCTTGTTTATTTAAATGTCAACCCTTTAAATCAGAAGCAGCCCTCCCTGTGTGCATAACTCTGGTGGAGCATCCAGGGGGATGGGAGAACGGGAGCTCTAAGCACAGCAGAAATGGCAGTAAAACTCTCCATCCTCGGGTACAAATGTGTCCTTAATTGCTATTGTTAGAACACAATCTTCTGTGAACTTTTTCTCTAGTGCTATAGCCTAGCTATAATAAAATTCTCTTGACTGTTTAAATGATGTGGCTAGGAAGATTTCTCCCACTGAGGATGGAGACAACTCTAGAATATGAAAGCGGATGGTACAAGATGAATATTCAAAACCTCATGAAGCCAACTTTCTGCACACACAGATTAAATCACTAGAAATGCCACTGCCTGCGCCACCGACGCCGAGCCACAGCTCCACTATTTATAATGGGTTATTAAGTTTTAGTTATGTTACTGTCTTAGGCTACATAAACCACCAGGAAAGGAGAGAATAAATAAGGTTCTTGGAGGTTACTTAAGTGTAGAAAACAGGAGGCTGCACTACTCACAGTTTTGCTTTGCAAGGACATTCCACAGTTGGGAGGTGGTGGGGTAGGTTGAGGGGAAGAGGACCCCAACCACCATTAACCAGTGTGAACCCAGCAGGCATCAACCAGTATGGGAGTCAGTGGGTAAAGGCTCAGTCTTGGTGGACCTCTAGTGAAACGGGGTGGGACACATTGTGTGAGCTGCTCTAACTCCACCTGCTTGTCACTGCCTGGGGATTTGGGTCCTGTTGTTAGACCTGGGAAGGATGGGTCATGTTCTTGTTCCTAGGGGGCTAAAGCCTGCCAGAGTTTGTGCTGCTGGGGTCTGTCTTCTTCCCTGGGGAGAGAGAAATGCATGGGAGCTTGAGCAGGTGAGATGGGCATGTGGCCCTACAGTGCTGATCCAGGAGTTGACTCTTCCCAAAGTCCAGGGCAGTTGTGGCAGTTACGTGTTACATCCACCCTGAGTGTACTGTTTAATAGCTACGGGGCAGTAAAACAGCACGTCCATCCCGACTGTCTCGTAGGAATGCTTCCCAGCCTAGGGACTCGTTGGCGAGAGGAGCTGCTGCCATTATCTGTCTGCAAGCTGCTTAGAGACCCGACACTCCCCAGCTCCACGCATACAGGCACAGCAGAGGAAGGACAGGGCTTGTCACTGGGTCTTGTGGGCTCCCCACCTGAGCAGGGTGGGATCTCTGGGCTGCCCAGGTAAGAATCTAATAATCTGTCAGGTGACAAAAGCTCACTTGCTTTGCTAAAGGAATTGCAAACAATCGGCAGCTGGTTCTCCATTGCTCTGAACATCTCTTCGTGGCTTTTATGGCCTTCAGAAACTCTAGCTCTGTCTCACTCACATTTCTTCCTGCAGAAGCTGGGAATCTCATTACCCACTAGGCAGTCAGTGGGCTGTGTGTTCCTCCAGCTACAGGAAGAGCTAGCTCAGCCCAGTCCAAGACTTTTTGCAGCTCCAACACTTATGCCTGCTGCAGGTTGTTGGAAAAATCTCTTCATCTCCCATTCCTTCCCTCTCTTTTCAAAACCTTCTGCCATCTTTTGTCTTTGGGCTGGAAAAGAGGTGAATCTTTCACTTCCCTCTTGCACAGATGAGCCTGTTAGGTTGGAGTTTCCCCCAGCCCCATCTGGGTGGTACACCCTGCCTCCCTGCCACCACCCCAACCTTCTAAGAGCTGCTTACAGGAAAATAAGTGAAGTCAAACTGAGACCATAAGTAAAACCAGATCGTGTTTCTATGTACAGCACAATGCAGTTATTGTTGCTTATGGTGAATGCTTTTGCTTTACAAAGTTTTTCAGCAGTTTTGTGACTCCTGAGCCTGGCTGGGCATCCTCTGCCCAGAATCCTTGGCCTTAACATTCTCTCAGAACTGTAAGAGAGTAAGACATCCCCATCCAATAATTTTCCTGAATTAGTAACAGGTTTACCAGAAATACATTTTTTTTCTTTTTAATATCCTCCCACTTCCAAAGCTGAGCAGCCTTGCAGCGAATGAATGTATTTGGCTACAGGTCCTGCACAGGCACAGAAACCCTAGGCGAGCTAAAACTGTTCTTAAAAATTGATTTTCTTTTTCCTCCCTCGGGCAATATTTTTATGTCTGTCTTCTAAACTTTAATTGGATGTCAGAGTTAGCACGTTGATAACTTGGCTCACTGTCCATTTAATTCAGTTTTGACTGCTGATGAAGTAATTGCACCATTTGACTCAGGGACAGACAGGGAAGGGAGCTGGAGCAGTTTGATGCTGTTTCACATTGTACAGTAAGATGTATCACGTTGGTTGTTGCAAGGACATACTTACTGTGGTCCAGCCAACCTGCTGACCCAGGTCTGTAAAATACAGTGTGATGATGGAGGAGACAGCAAGGCTTTGGATGCTGATGGAATCCTTCAAATAGGGCCCGTCTGTAGGGAAAGAGGGGGAGAGGCGATGGCACGCGCAGCAGGCATCCTCTCAGAGGCTCAGCACAGCGTGTGTAGACCCAGCTTGTATTCTGATTTATTGTGGCCTCTTGGGGCTTACTCTCCAGATCAGCAGCTCAGAGCATTTCTCTGACAGCTACTCTCAGGTTGCCTGAAGCACTGGGTTGGTGTGGCACCGGGCAGCAACACACAGCCATTGCTGTGGTGCTCTCTCTGTTCTGCTGCAGCGTTAGAGACGGGCCACACAATCGCCCGCACAGTTTCATAGAGCACTTTTTGTCCCCTGTTACAAGACTAATGGGAAAGAGACATAAAATGGCAATATCTGCTTCTCCTTGTTCATTTTTCTAGAGGCAGTGAGCCGGGTGTCGGGAAACGCCAACAGCCACTGGTGCAAGATGTTGCCATGGCTGCAACACCTCTTTTCCCTTTTGCACTGTATGTGTTGTGTCTCCCTCTCCATACGTGTTTGCTGGTTAACTCGGTGAGGGTGCTGAATTCCTCCCGGTGCTGAGCCCTCGTTCACTAGGGCTCTGCAATGCTACATGGCCACGAACTAAATGCAGCTTCATCTCCCCCCCAAGAACTGGTGTACTGGCACAAAATAAAGAGGCTGCAGGAGGCAGCCTCAGTTGCATCTTCTGAGGAGGCTGTGAGCAAGTATTAAAACTTGCAGTGAACGTGGGAAGTGAGTGAAGGGGGTTAAAAGTTCACTCAGTAAGACACAGAAAGAGCAATACTGTTAGGAGCAGAACTTGCCAGAGGGTCAGTAATGTGTGAGGTGGCCGTATTCGACCCTGGGAATACTTACTGCATTCTAGTTGCAGGCCAACACGGGAAGGGTACCACTGGGGACCTGTTCAAATCACAAAGCAGGGCTGTTAATTTCCTGGTGGAGGATCTGAGCTTCTCTTTCTGTTGGTATTCTTTTTAGCTGATAGCTACAGATGTGAGAGGAAAAATAATCCTCTCTTTTGGTCTCAGCTATACAAGGGAGGCTACAGGAGAGCTGGGAGGAGCACACAATACACACGTGAGAGGAGACATCTCCCCACTCGAGGGTTGGAAGGACCACTCTCAGTGCTGAATGTTCCATCAGTGCACAAAATATAGGGGGGGAGCTGTGTGTGCACCACTGGGAAGAATGAAGAGGACCCCGTTTATTGCTGTATTTGGCAAAACTGCCTACTGAACGTGTCAGTCTTGCCCCTCTCTCCAATACAATGCTTGTTCTACAGTCTGGTCCAAAGGGGTTGGTTTTTTCTCATTTGGGACTATAAAACCTGACTAGGGATGTGCAGCTATCACTAATTTTCAATGGTGGATTAATCAGGCAAATAGGGACACAGAAAGGCACACGAGTAGCTCATACTGGGTTACATGTGACTTCCACGATACCAGTCAACTAAAGGATGTTCCCTAGAAGCAGGTTCTTTAAATGCTTTAGTTTAAAGGTTGCTCCTAAATGAACAGTAGCAGTTGGCAGTTGTTATTAGGTGCCTTTTGATGATTTTGAGGGGAGATCCATCAGTCTGTTCAAACAGGTACATGTCTCCAGCTGCATTTCTTTCTCTCAGCATCAGGACAAGCAGGGAGTTGCCTCAGGCAGGCTGCAGAAGGGATCGTGGCTGTCAAAGCTGTTAAATTCTCCACTGCTTTGTAGTGCCTGTGTGCAGAAGGCTGTGCTTCTAAGCTCTGCTCGCTGTACGGACAATATAAACACTTCTCCTTTGCATCACCTATCCCACCTCTGCTTTGGTTGCTGTTGAAGGAGGTTAGGGTTGACCTGGCACATTTTGGGGCTGCCCTGAAGCAGCCTGGAGAGACCTTACACAGCCCATAGCATTATCTGAGATTTGGGAGCAGCAAAGGACAGAGGAAACGGGGGGAACAGCAGCACTGTCCCTGTCCCCAGCCCTTTCTACCCCATTTGTCAGTATTTCCTTTGACACACCTTAGGACAGTTGATAGCCTGAAAGAGATTGGCTTTGTCTTTTCAATTCCAAGTCTGGGTGTATTGGTCTAATACAGCCATGGTGTTCTTCAAAGCTATCTTACAATTGTTAGAATTCCTGTAGTTAAGATCCCCGTATTCCCATACCTTAAACTAATGGAAAAACATTCTTCACAACAATTGTGATCAAACGTGGGAACATTTGACTCGAAAAGCTGTGGGATCTACTTCCCTGGAATTAGCCAGGCCTCAGCAGGGGAAGACCCTAAGCAAACTTCAAGGACTTGAAAGTTGGCCCTGCTCTGAGCAGGAGCCTGGACCAGATGAGCTGCAGAGGTTTCTTCTGCCTTCGCAGTGTTTGAGGATGATGAGGAGAGCTTGCTGACCCCACCGGCTGCCGGCTGGAGGGGAAGGGGAGATGTACAGAGCGTGCGCTGCACCCACCGCACGGCGGCACCCAGCACGCTCTCGTTTCAAAAGCACTTGCTCTGAGTTTTGTAGGCAAGAACAGGCATTAGATGAACCCATGAACCAAGGCTAATAGCAGGAGGTGAGACATCCATCAAGTAAGTTGAAAACATTTTTTCAAGGTACCACAACAATCCGTGGCTATTAAAGATAACAAAAGGAAGATAGAGAAAGAGCAGCTGTCTGACTTGTCAAGGAAGATATGATTTGCTCCAGGACAGCAGATATCAATAGTTATTTGGGAGCCTGAAATGCAATGTACTTGTGTTAAATTGGAATCTTCCTCCCAGCTCCCCCCCTCATATTACAGTATGTTTCAATAAAAGCCAATTTACCTGATCCTGTGGCAATGCACTTTTAGGTATGGCTCATAATCTTCACAAGGGCAAACAGAGGTTGTGCGTTTAAGCACGTCATCCCACATTTCCAGTTCTTTAGCCTCAGCACACCATCATGCTCAAACATACTCAACGATTTAGACAAATGGAAGTATGCCTTTGCTGCTGCTTGTCTGCGGTGACCTTGTTGTCACAGCACTGTGTTCTTTCTGGTTTCCAGACCATCCTTGTGGTGCTGCGTGTCTTTTGCTGGAGGGACCTGGAATTAGCTGCTGGGGTGTTCCTTCCCAGCTCTTACTGTTGGTGGGGGGCAGGGTTAATCCCAAGGCTTAGGTGTCCAGGCTCCTGCAAAACCCAGCGTTGTTTTCTGGAGAGAGGAAACCCCACGTTTTCCTTGGCATTAGAGATTTGCCTGCTCACTCTTGGTAGCAGTCAGCCAAGGGGAGCCTGGCCCCACCTGTCACTATTTGCCTGCTTTCTTCCTGTGGCCGAGTGCTTTCCACAGGGGTTCTCCAGAGCTCACACTGGGACAGCTCTGGATTTCTATTTGGCAATGTGGGAAGCTATTCCAGTCCAGCCTGGCTCTGGCAAACACACATTCATGGCATTCCTACAGAAGGAGAGCTCTCCTTTCTTTTAATAGTGAAAAGAAGCCACATGCTAATTATCACCTGTATTAATTCTTGCTACTGCCTGTCAAAATAAGGGGTGTGTGGCTCTCTTGGGTAACTGGAGCCACTATTATTTGGCAGGTTCTCTCCACCTGCCCTCAAGCAGCTCAGAATGGCTGGTGGAGAGTGCAGTGCTCCCACCCAGAGTAAACCAGCACTCACTAAAGACAGAGACACAGCTTCAGCAGTGGGCAGCACTGGAGGACCTCTCTGCACTCCCACACCTGGCAGAGCTCCCCTTGCTTCCAATCTAAAGCTGGAGTGTTTCTCTTTTCCAGGGTTGGTTGGTTTTGTTGTTTTTTTTCAGTAGGGTTTACTTCCCATTTTGTTCTGAGTATCTTTCCACTGGTGCCTCCTGCAGAGATGAAGGGCAATCCAAGAGCACGGGTGACTGAATTTTATCGTATAAAATCTAGGACCAGCCATGTATTGTTGTTCACTTTCTGTCATTGTGACGGTGCATCAGAGCTCAGCCACGTGGTACTGGGTAGGTGACAGTCCCTGTACATTCCCTGTGATCAGCAGAGCTCCCCTATGAAGGGCTCTGGGTTTGGCCATGCATTTCACTCTTAGAAGAAACTTCTAAAAATAATATTTCAGCTCACTTATATCCCAGACTGGTTTTGACTTGAAAAACCAAATAAGATCAGAAAACAAGAATGGCCACCATGGTTCAAAGCACAGGTCTGTTTAGCCAGTATGATATCCTCTGATATTTGGCCAATCTTGTGGTTCCTCCATCACAGTTCTTTGATTCCTAGCGATTGTGTAGAACAGCTTCAGTTCCTTTCTTGGTAGCTATATTCAGTTCTTTCCTGGACAGCTCTTGAAACATTTTCCTGGTTTTCCATCTCCTGTTTGATTATTTCCACCCTCCTGATTTATCCTTCTCTTGAAGGATGTTTTTCTCAGCCTTGAACACACTCCCCCCTACAACTGCATGCACACAGATACCTGAAAGCTTTGGCCATTCCCCAGCTGAAAGGTTATTCACAAACTCCTCGTTTTTAAGTGACACCCACATGTATCCTTCTTCACTGCGCAACCTGCACTAGCAAAGGATGACCCTGCCTGTGGCAGAGCAGCTGGACTAGCTGATCTTTGAACATCTCCTCTAACTCAAACTGGTTTACGGTGCTATTCTGTTATGATTCAGTGTTCCTTCCGTGGGTACAGGCTTCCTTTAGTCTGCAAGTGTAAGCAATCCATGATGAGTCTTAAGCCTTTTACTTACTCCATCTTCCCTGTCAGGAATCTGTTCCAACATTGTGGAAAAGATCCATACCTTTAGATATATTTAAATGTTATTAGCTTGAAAGCATCATGAGTTTACAACAGAGGATGTTTGGGGTTTTTTTGAAAGTGACTCAATGTTTACTTTAAATAATCTGTTTTCTAAAATGGACAGGAGGAAGAAGATCTGATTTTGGATGGGCTATTTGCTGTACCTGCCAGTATTTAAACCAAAGATACACAAGCAAACTGGCAGAATGACAGAATGGTTGGGGTTTGAAGGGACCTCTGGAGACCATCGAGTCCAACCCCCCTGCCAGAGCAGGGTCACCCAGGGCAGCCCACACAGGAACAGATCCAGGGGGGGTTGGAAAGTCTCCAGAGAAGGAGACTCCACAGCCTCCCTGGGCAGCCTCTTCAGGCTCTGTCACCCTCACAGGGAAGAAGTTTCTCCTCCTGTTGAGGTGGAACTGCCTGGGTTCCAGTTTGTGCCCATTATACCAGATATATAATAACTGAGAGCCATCTTTAATTGGACCATACCCAGCTCTAAAGCACCTATTAATACTGGGTACAGAAAGGAGAGGTAGAGCCATTAAACAACCATCTAATGCCTGCTACAGTGGCAGCCTCGATGCCATGCCCGGCTGCCAATACCACTGCACAAAGATGCACAGAAAGCCAAGCTCTACAGGTCTTTTTGCTCACAGGGTTTGTTTTTTCACTCCATTTATACTGGAATTTCAGTATAAATGGAATCAGCTGAAAGTCACAGGAACTGAGGTCAGTCTTAGAAGTTCATATATAGTTTAGGAGTGTCTAAAGGCACTGTCTATCCACAGGATTCAACTTAATGTGTGCTCCATCACTTAAATATCACAAGGGATTTGGAAAATACAACAACTAAGAGATCTAAGCACTGGGTACTTCCCCATAGTTATGAAATTGAAGGGGGTCAGTCTATTTTTTCCTAAGTTTCATAAAGAACCTTCTGTAAAATTTCTTTAGTGTGCTGCTCATTCTGTAGTAAGTTACACAATCAAGTGCCCATTTGTCATGAAGTATTTACAAAGTTACACGAACCTTTGTAAGAGCAAAGGTGTAAGACAGTGGGGATCCCTCTTGCTGGGAAATTCAGCATGTTCCTTAGAAGGCAGCCCTGCAAAAGCAATCCCACTGGGGAGCAGGGAGTCTAAGAAATGCAAATCAGAGCTGACGGACACAGTTTGGAGATAATTAGCAGATTGACTTTCCATGATCAGCTAATTTTATTACCAGTGAAATTGGTTGCTTCTCGTTGTATTTCACCACCCATGCATCTCTAATAACAAATAGCCTTAATAATTACAAGCAGTGCCTGCTGTGATATGAACAGGATGATATGAACAACAAAATTACTATAATCAATCAGCAGCAGCATGTTGTTTAAATTTGCAGAAATAGAGGAAATTCCAGGGACCACTGCGGCACCACCGCCCCTGTGTGATCACAAAACAGTACACGTTAGCTGGGACAGGTAGCAGCACTTGCTGGTGTGATCTGAGCATGGCTGAAATGCATTCCAGCACCTTAACCAGAGGGTAGTTTTCCTATCAGTGATGAGAAGAGATCACCAGGAACGATTCAGGTATGAGAGTGGTGTGAGAATGGTGGGGTTGTGCATCGTGGAGAGAGACAGATACGTGCACGAATGCAGAGATCATCTGAAAGCTTGCCAGGGTCTTTCCTTAATGAGGGAATGCTGAACAAATACAGTTGTTCCAGGTCCACAAGCTCAAACATTGATGGTCATTAAGTATCGTTTCTCCTGGCTGCAGCAGGGGTGTTGGAGTGTTCTCAGGAATGCTTCTGAGAAAAGAGGACATGATTGTGCTGCCAGCTGCAGCCTTTGCTGGGCTGAAGTCTGCGTGCCTTTGCTTCACTGAGCTGCCAGCAGGGAAGTGGGATGCTGAAAGGACTCGAAGCTGTTGCTTTCTGCTTTTATTTGGAAGGAAAAGCTGAGGGGTTTATTGTGCTAACATTGCACTTGAGTGATTCCTGAGCATGATGGCAGTAAGCGAAGCACTCCTAAGAAACCAGAGCCACAAGACCAACAGAGAAGCTGTTAGTTAGTACTGACTTGCCCTCACTGGAACAAATGACAGCCCCTGAGCTGCTGGGAATGACTAGCCACCTGAAGAAGTGCAGATCTCAGCAGCAAGCCTGGGACGAGCAAGCTCCCAGTGTCTCTCTGCACGGCCCCACTCAAAAGGCCCTTCCTGGCCACAGACCAAGAGATGTTTTGCTGCTTTGACCCTCTGAATGCCAGCACAGTCACCTGGGTCTTTCTTTTCAGGGCTAGTGCAGAGAGAACAGTTTTAGCCAGGCCCCCTCCAGCTACTGCCCAGCTGTATTGACCCAGCACCATGCTGAGCCCACCTGGGCTTGCAGGGGCCACCAACTGTGCACAGCTTCTACCTTTGGCTCGGTCTTTAGGGCGCAGGGTTGGCCTTGGGAAGGGATTTGCTGGATCCCGGATCATTCAGCTGGATTGTGTTTCTCTTGCAGAGGACCTTTGATGTGGTAGATGGGATTATTTAAAGAGCAGCAGCAAGGTCTTGAACTAGACTTGTGTTTTTATGGGAAGTCAGTGGAAAAAGCAGATCCAGTGTGTCCTGTTCAGTGAAATCTCAGCAGGGTACTGAAATGGATGTTGGTTTTGATGGCTCTGTACCCAGGGATAAATCCCTTTTCTTTGTCAGTATATTTTCTCTGATTTGCTGAATTGTAACCTTTCCAGGGAAGATCTCTGTCCATGTGCTTTACAAAGGCTCCTTGACCTCTAGGTGCTATAGGGACACAAATAACCACATTCTTAGGGGCATGTGTGATTTCAAAAGTATAAGCATCCATTTTTTCTGGGGTTTTCGTGATACATTGATGCATCTAGCTACAGTCATACTGCTTGCACAGGGAAAGAAAGCAGTGAGCTGGCTGAGTGGATGTCTCCAGACACTGGCTAGGACCCACAGTGCCAAGGACAGGGTCTGGCCAAGGGGCAGAACAGCACACACTTCCCACAAGGTACTAAGCAAGTAAGCCCCAGCCTGACCAAGTGTCTGGCTGAATGCTTCCTTTTTTTGTTTCCATTGGCTTTAAATACTTGAAATCTGTGAGCATCCATTTTTCCTACAGAACGTCATGTAACTGGCACCTCCTGAAGTCCCACAGTCCCTGATCCCAAAGGTTTTTCATAGACTCATAGAATCACAGAGTGGCAGTGATTGGAAGGGACCTCTGGAGATCATTGAGTCCAACCCCCCTGCCAGAGCAGGGTCACCCAGGGCAGCCCACACAGGAACAGATCCAGGGGGGTTGGAAAGTCTCCAGAGCAGGAGACTCCACAACCTCCCTGGGCAGCCTGTTCCAGTCTCTGTCACCCTCACACCAAAGAATTTTCTCCTCCTGTTGAGTGGAACCTTCTATGCTCAAGTTTACACTCATTATTCCTCGTCCTATCCCAGGGCACCACTGACAAGAGCCTGGCCCCTTCCATTTGACACCCACCCCTCAGTTATTTATAGACATTCACAAGATCCCCTCTCAGTCTTCTCCTCTCAAGACTAAACAGCCCCAGTTCCCTCAGCCTTTCCTCACAGGGGAGATGCTCAAGTCCCTTCATCATCCTCCCAGCTCTTACAGTCTTTTCAGAGCATACCCATGATCTCTATAGCATCCAGTGCCTGCAGCCATTCCCCTTCAGAAGTGCCCAGGATCTGGCACACAGGATAGCCCTGTCCATGTGTTGGCTCCTGGGAGCAGCTGATCTTCTGTGACTGTGCCCAGCTGCAGAATTCCAGCCTGTGAGGCTGCACTGCACCTTGGGACACAAATTCACTTTATTGCATTTTCAGTGAAAAAAATTGTGTAAATGCCTGAAGTCCCCAAGGAACAGAACACTCAGAACACTCTGCTCCCTTCTATTTCTTTTTTTCCCTGAAAAAAAAATAAATCTTGGACTTTAGCTATATTCTGATCGGGCAATAATGGACAGATTTCTTAAGAGTCAGCATGGTTTTTCTTAATGAAGATCGATTGCTGTTAGTGGTAAACAGAATATTATTTGTCATTTAAAGGTCGATTTATGTCAGTAGCAGATTAAGGTTTCATTTTCCCTTCTGAAACTATTTGACACTGAAAGCAACTGTGGAAATTCAGACAAGCAAAAAGCATCAGAAACTAAAAGCAAGGAAGCATGCAACATTTAGATACCTATTTTAATATTTTCCTACATTGTTTCTCCTTTCCACTTCCCCCTAAAAAAAAAAAGGAAAAAGAAAAGCCAGCCCTGTGCATTTCAATCTTCCCTGTAGCCGCTGCAGAGAGTATAATTAATTTTGATCTTTCTGTGTGGATTTGCATTTAAATGAATGTGCGTGGGCAAGGGAAGGGAAGGGGAATGAGGCTCACCTCTTATGTCATTAATAACACCCCGAGAGCAGAATACAGAGAAACAAGGGAATAGATACTCTGACAAGCCTGGAGCTTGGAGCTACCTTCCCAAAAGGGACTGCCCTCGATCAGGGTGAGGAGATGCTGGCATGAGGAGATGCTGGCATGGGGCTCGGGCTCAAATGCCCAGCTGCAGCTCCCTGACTCCAGGAGCAGCAGGAGAGGGCTGTGTGTCACCATGAGGTGGTGGTGGGCAGGGTGGCCAGTGAAGCTGGACACTGCATAATGGATCTGGGGAGTCTTTTGACCAGGGGCACCCAGGGAGAGCTGCATCCTGTGATCCATGCACTGAAATAGCACTGGGTTTCCTTTGTATTTGCAGGCAGTTGTGTTCTGGTTCTGAAATCCCAACCTCAGTTCAAAGAGAGATTAATTTATGCCGACTGAGGATCTGTATTCTGGCAGTTATCCTTGTCTCTGATTCTCCTGTCTCTACAAGTTCAGAAAATGTAACAAATATAATTAATGAGCGATCAGAGGGATGTGAGAACTTGAGCAGGATTCTCTTCCTAAACAGAAACTCTACCAGCAAAGCCTTCACGCAAAGGGCAGCCCAAACATGAGGAACTGAATTTTAAGGAACATACATTTGCTAAACTAAATATGTGTTCCAGGGACTAAAAATACTCTCTCTCTGCCTGTCTGTATTCTAACATGGGATTTTTAAAAGCACAGCTTAATGTTTGTTGGTTTATTAGATCAGCTGCTGTCTATCTGAATTCTTGACTGCTCAAATATCCTTACTGGTGTGGCAGCAGCCAACCCAACCAAGGGATCCATAGGCAGCAAAGCAGAGCATTTAAATACAGGTATCTGTCCATCCTTGTGGTCTCAGAAAACATGAGCAATAAGATATAAAGGCTTGCTTTAAAATGTTGGTTGTTATAAAACCTGTGTTTCATGTTTAGCCCGTGCCAGGTTCTGAGAGAACAAACAGTGGCTGTGCCTTGCAGTGCTAGAGACACGCTGGGTTTCAGGACACGGCTAACACAGGTCATGGCCTCCTCGCTCAGAAAGCTCTGGTCTGGGTAAGGCTGCAGTCAGCACCACCACCAAGCACACTTGGGTGGCAGCTCTCCCCAGAGCTGCTCGAGGGGCAGAGAGCAGAGAAGTGGGGAGGTCGCTGTTGTGCCCTATGCTGGGGTACAGAGCGTGCTACAGCGTGGGGACAGCGTGTGCAGTCTGCCTGTGTAGCAGGCTCGCGGCACTGCTGGGTCACCTTCCAGCAGCAGGAAGACCCTGGTGGTCCAGCAATCACAACTGGTGCAGCAGTGGTGGCTCAAAAGCTCCCTCACGCCTCCACCTCAGATGTGCTGGGCAGAGGAGTCCTACCCCAGGCTTTAGCTGTGTTCCTTAGTCAACTGGCTAATAAAATACGCTAATGAAGTATGATTTTCCTTCTGTATTGGACTGTCCAGGGGCTAGCTCTCTCTAATCTCATCAGGATGCATTCCCTCTCTTTCCCCTCACAGCAATGCATCTTCTGTATCTAATGGCCACACCAATGCCATTAACAATTAACTGAATGCAGTTGAACTGACATGATTTCTTCCTTAGTGCAAATTAACTTCTCATAAATGCATCGGTAAACTCCCTGAAGATTAATCCCCGCTAACAGCAGGGCTAGGCTGTGGTTTCTCCACGAGAGATGAGGGAAAGGCAGCACAGATCTGCCCTGCATTGGCAGCAGACCAGACACCAGCGTGTGAGCCAAAGGCTCAGTCATGTTCACATGGCCTTCCTCCCAGGAAAAGTGTATTTGGGCTGGTTTAATTCCCCCATCCCACCACCTTAATTAGGTTAAGCAGAGGCTCTGGTGCCTCCAAAGCACTCCTGCAAGGCTTGGGGAACTGCTGTTCCCATCAGAGGACGAATCATTTTCCCTCTGCATACTGCAGTGTGAACTGAGGTTCCAGCACCTTCCCAGGACACAGAGACATTGTGAAGCTAAACAGCAAACAGGGTTGATTCCAGGCCACCTCCTGCTCGTGCTGTGAGTGATGCTTTAGCCCATTTGGAGTGCACAGAACCCACCATCTAAAGCTCTCCCAGCAGGAAAGGAGCCCAGGCAAGCTGCCTGCACATCAGCCATGAGGCAGCCATGTAGAAGGAAGTGTAATATGCTTGAAACTGATCAGCAAGCTGCTTTTCCAGGGTTGTACTGACACTTGATTATGGTGATACTGCTGGGTATGTTCCTTCTCACACCTGACCTTCCATCCTGTTCCACCCAGCAAATGCTTCATGGCCTCTGAACACCTCTACTGGTTTTCCTCTGTAAATGTTACAGCCACAACTGATCTGGACTGTTTGTGAATTCTGATCTCGTGCTGTAATGGTAGAATAATAAAAATAATAATAATAATAATACCTTGCCATTCATATGTATTTAAGCCAGAGCAATATGTGTTGTTCAAAGCAAATAAACCACTGGCCTACCCTGCTGGTTTTTCTGCTCTGTGCCATTCCTAACAATGGTTGGATCTGGTCTGCTCATTGGTGGGCAGATTTAGTGGAAAGTTTTCAAAAATATCTTTGATGCTGTAGAAAGAAAGCTTTTGTTTCAGAGCGTGGAGTTGTTTGTGGAGAAAGTGAGGCTGTATATGGCAAACTTGGGGAAAAACCTGAATCTTGTGTGACTGGCTTTTTCAGCCTCTGATTTTCCATGTACAGTTCTCTTTTTGCTTTTTCTACCTTCAGCTTTTCTTTCTAATCACATTTATGGAATAATTTAGACTATAATTTTTCTTTGTTTGTCTTAAGCTTTGGTGAGTTCTGGTTGGCAGCTTATGAAGTTAAGTTTGCCTGCCTTAAGAAGAAAACCCAGTCTCGTTAAGTGATGTTAGACATGACTTAGCTACCTGAGCTGGAAGACTTGACACCTCCTGCACTCATCTTTAAGGGACAGCAAAAATCTGAGCCATATTACACCAAAAAAAAAACAAAAACCAAGTCAAAATGTAAGTGTGCACTGAAAACAGGCTCGTGTCCAGATTGCAGCCTTAAACCCCCACCCAATACAGGTCACCACAACAGCAGCAACAGAAAGGTGAAGGAAAAAATCAGACTTTTCAAGGTGTATGGTAAATAATTGGTTTTTTCTCAAACCAAAATGGAGCAAAGTATATAGAGAAATACCCCCCTTTCCCCTGGGCTCAAATGCCTGCACCTTTACGTGGTCAATCTTGCTGAGCTCCCCCAGGAAACGTGGCTCTGCTTTGCCCCAGTCCAAGGTTGCCTCCTGCCAAGGCTGGCAGCAGACTCCGCGCGTTTGGACCCCTAGGTGCTCATCTGGAAAGGGAAAGTTGAGGACAGCACCTGAGGTTTTGGGGATCAGCAATGTTCCCTCAGCAGAGGTGCTGCCACGCAGTCGCCTCAGTGTAAATGAAGACAGTGGTCACAGTGTGTCAGCTTTCTACGTGGGAACTCAGCACTGCCCCTACCTACTGGACAGCAGGGTCCAGAGAAGTCTCCATCCTCTCTTAGAAGGCACTCCAAAGCTTTCCAACCTTTCAGCAGCCCTATCTTTTTCTCTACATGCTTGCTTGTTTTCAAACCCTCAAAAAAGAGGTGAAAATGATGAGAAAGGGAAGGTAGTAGGTGAAACACCAGGCAGCCTCAGAGACTGGCTAGAGGGAGACTTTTTGGGTTGAGTTTCTTGAGGGATGGAGAGAGAGGTGCCCATACCCCTATCTCCCCTGATATGAGATGAAGTGTTTGGGTCTGTCATTCAAACCTTGAGATGAACTGCTGGGGATAGGAATTCATTTCAATCTCATGTCAGTTGGTAGAGCATAGCTGCGGGACGGGGAATAAGGAAATGCCAGACTGGAATACAGAGGTAGATGCACAAAGGCACCTGCCATCCATTAGCAGCAATGAGAGCCTGACAGTGGGCAAGGCCAGCCCATGTTTTCCATCAGCAGAGCTTGTGAAGGAGCTGCAGATGCAGTCAAACTCACACATCAATTATTTCAATGGCGAATCATTTCCAACAGCAGTATATTCCATATCATTGCAGTTTGGGGACAATTTAGAAAGAGGCAGAACTCCCCTCTACTACATGATTTTTATCATGAATCATTTGTTCAGCTTCTCGTCTTTGATGTATTGCTTTCATTAACTTGAAGCAATGGTAAATATCAAGGTTTTTTTAAAAGCTTTCTTATTTTGGTTGTTCTTAGGGTTTCTTTCACACGTGCATGAATAGGAAAAGAAAGAAATAAATGGGCTACAAACACGAGAAAGAGAGGGAGCGAGCATGGAAATAAAAGCAAAACAAGTCACCATCACAGGGTGACATCCTTCACGTTCAGGTCTGAACCGCCAGCCTTGCTCTCATCCCACTCACCTGACCCTACCCTCAGACTTGCAGCTACTTGTTATGTTACATCCCCTTCTGGCTCTGAGGAAGCTGGGGGGTGCAGAAGCACAGCCATGAGGCAGAGCAAACCTGGGGGAAAGTCTGAACTTAGCACCTGAAGCTGCTGCCTCCCCCTCTACTCTGCCCTGGNTCATGAGGGGCACAGGGACTGCTATGAAGAACCTGATGTAGATGCAGAGCACATTTATAGGCCTGAAATGGTCTTGACCCTGCTGTACTCAACTGGCATCTGTCATAGCAATGGACATGAGATTCTTTTCCCAATGACACAGCCTCACTAGGGCTTTCAGTATCAGGAGTTCCTGCAATGAACATTAAGTCCACATGAACCTGGTGGTGAGCACCAGGCTAACAATGTTCTTCAGACACAAAAAGGTAACACCCAAGTTTAAATTGATCTACGAGCTGCTTAAAAACCAAACATACTTTGGCAGTGTCTATGAACAGGTGAGTAGGCCTCAATTCTTCATTTTATGTGAGACCAGATATTCTCTAGGGCCTGGTTTACTTCTCTAGGGCCTGGCACTATTCTTTTCTCAGTTGAGCTGTAGGTGCTAATATAAGACATTGTAACTAATAATAGGCAATTCTAGTAAACAAATTTTGTTGTTTCTCATCTAGATCTGTCAATTAAATCTACTGCAAAGGCAAGAAAAGCAAAGAATCTAGCGATGAAATTTCCTTTTCCTAATGAGGCATTTAAATAACATCTCACATTTGTTCTCTGGTTGTTTACATAGGATGTCATTTGTGATGCATTGTTAGAGCCCTGTAAATCTCAGCTGGGAACAATATCCCAGAGAGCAGAGGGCCACTTCTGCTTCAAGCTACATCTCAATAGATGTGCTGGGTTTTTTTTTTTATTATGTTACTCATCTGAAATGATATCTGTAATCCTGCTAATGAAATGCAGTAACATCAGATGCAGCAGCTGCCAAAAAAAAAAAAGGAAAGAGAAATAATGTGAATTCCATTAAAGTTTTTGAGTCGATCTTCACTTTTTCTATTGCTGGTTTAAATATTGCTGGGTTTTTTTCTGAAGGTCATCTTATTTCTGTGAGCATTTAATGGATAGCCTGGCTTTTGTGTTTTAGACACCTTTCTCCCCTGGTTCAATAGGTCATTAGGCATATGTTTAAGTCATTCTTTGTCCCAGATGTTTCTTACGGGATCGCAGCCAAAACAGACAAAAGATCCCAAGGTGGATGAAAGGCAGGTTAATTATTCTTATTTTATAAATGAGAAAATGAAGCTTGAAAGGGAGAGAGTGCCTAGGACACAACTCAGCCCAATCAATAGCATGACTCGCATTGGTTTTGAATCAAGTCTTAAAGACCTAAGCCTTAACCATTACATTCATTTCAGTGTGAATCAGGAGACTTCAAAAATCCCAGGTGGCCCTCTGCTTTTTACTGTTACCTTTAGAAGACCAAAATGCTTTAAAAAATCTTGTTTATGGTCCTGGGCTACCAAGTGCACTGCTTCTAAACCAGCTGGGTGAGCTAAACTTCAACCACAGTTTCCTAATTCAGTCCATAATGAAAATATTCTTTGTAGCCACATGCACGTTTCAGAAAACAGAATTCTGGGGACATCTGATCAGATGCTTTTCAGCCTGGTATAACAGCTCCTTCTCCACAACTTCTAATAAGATTCAAGTGCTCAGCAAAGTGAGCTGCAGGTGCCTAGTCTTTTGCTTGCTCTCATTATTGAGTCCAGCTAAAATGGGAGATAGAAGTCAGACATCAGCACCCCAGCTAGACATGTTCAAATGCAAATTCTGGGTGTTAGCAGAGTCAGCGGGAGACACATCACAGAATGGTGAGGATTGGAAGGGCCCTCTGGAGATCATCGAGTCTGACCCCCCTGCCAGAGCAGGGGCACCCAGGGCAGACCACACAGGAACAGAGCCAGGGGGGTTGGAAAGTCTCCAGAGAAGGACACTCCACAGCCTCCCTGGGCAGCCTCTTCCAGGCTCTGTCACCCTCACAGGGAAGAAGTTTCTCTTCCTGTTGAGGTGGAACTGCCTGGGTTCCAGTTTGTGCCCATTGCCCCTTGTCCTATCCCAGGGCACCACTGACAAGAACCTGGTCCCATCCTTTTGACACCAGCACTTTATCCCCTCTCAGGCTTCTCTTCTACAGGATGAACAGCCCCAGAGCTCTCATCTAACCCCCTCTTCCTAAGCTTCCCTAGGAGGATGTTATCAGACACGGTGTCAAGAGCCTTGCTGAAGTTGAGTCTGACATGAGTCAGGGCTACCTGATGGCTACACCACTGTGATTTCAGCTGGAGTGCTCCATGCACTGTCAGTCCTTCTTGGAAACTGGCCAGAACTGGTTTTCTGTAGTTCCAACACTGACGGGGGATTTTGGAGGCTAAGGTAAATTTTTAGTCACTCTGAAGATGAAAATCATGAGGTCAGTTCAGGTTGGCTGCTTCTTTCTTTCAACTGTGTTACATCAGTGACACCATTCTGACACCAATCTGTACCATCCTGACGGGCTGGTACAACAGAAGTGAAAGTATTCCCAAATTCACAGGCGTGCTTCACATACCTCGACACCTAAGCCATGAATTCCAGTCACACAAAGCTGTACCAGCAGACAGACTCGTGTTTCATACAGAGAGGTTTGCACAGATATGGCACAAATAAGCTGAGAGGAGTTCATCGTCCTGGGACACTTCTTCCTGCATGGAGCAGAAAGGAATCCCACAGGGCAGGCTGGCCTCGTGGCCTTAGCAGAGTGCCAAGGAGAGTGTCAGTCCGTTCTGACACGTGTGCACTGCAGAGGCAGGAAGCAATTTACTCAAGGATTAAATCTCTGACTGTAAGCTGGGGAGAAAGATGGTAGCGAGTGGTTTGAGTTTTACTTACTTTGTGCTTAGTCTTGCAAAACAGCAAGTAAAGAATTTAAGTCTGTACAAGCCTCTCTGTGGAAGTAACAAGATGCTCAAGGAGTTTCTAGTGAACCGAGTTGTGTCGACAGGCATAGAGGAGTAAAAAGAGCTTAGAACTGTGTCATTTGAGGGATGCCAAAATTTGTCATAAACTAGCGTTCTGCTGCTATCTGCTGTGGGACTAAGACAAAAGAAATATAAATTAGCAATATAAGATGAAATAAATGTTACTGTGTTTCATAGCATCACAGAATCCTTCAGGTTGGAGAAGCCCCTTGGGATCATCGAGTCCAACCATTAACCCTGCTCTGCACGGTCCACCCCTAAACCATGTCCCCCAGCACCACATCTAAAGGAGCCTTAAACCCCGCCAGGGATGGTGACTCGCCCCCCTCCCTGGGCAGCCTGGTCCAGGGCCTGGCTGCTCCTCCTGGGACAGTTTTTCCCTAATCTCCAGTCTAAAGCTCCCCTGTTGCAGCCTGAGTTTTCTCCTCATCTGGTCATTCTCTCTGGAGAAGCCAACACAGATGAATGAGGAGTTTACCCAAATGAAACCACTGTACGTCTTGGTGCCCATCCCTGGTGAGTTGCCTTCACTGCTGATTTCCAGCTGAGTTGCTGTGAAAGCAAAGAGGGGAAATGTCTTGAGAATGGTAGCTGGATGTTACTGCCACCCCCACGTGCTCTGCCCATCTCTGCTGAGATGTAGTGCTGGGCCCATGAGCTCTGCAGTCAGCCAGCCTGTGCAGCAGGAGTTTGCCTGGCCCTTGGAAAACCCATTCATATACAGATTTGAGCTGTTCCTCTGGGCTAGCATGAGCTACTTAGCACAAAAATGGGGAGGAAGGGGTTTGAGATTTGTTAAAAGCCATAGATTCTGTAGCTGCCTTTCTGCCCCAGGGAGTGCATCCAGCTCAAGGCAACTCATGGCAGGATTAGATTTGTGGCCCTCTTTCAAAGAGCTGGGCTTCTTGAAAGCCTGATCTTCTAATATGGGGCAGAAGAAAGATCCCTCTGGAAGGCTCTATGCCCTAAATATAACTTATTTGGCTCTCTTCAATTTGTGAGACAGGCTCCTGGCTGACTGACAGGCCAAGACTATGAAGTCAGCTTGGGAGAGCCATAAATAGAATAATTCAGCTTCTCTGAGTCCCCAGCAGGTATAGTCATCGGGTACATGAGTGTCTCCAGGCATCAAAATTGACAGATTTCATTAACTTTCTTCAACCTGAGACTCCAGCTGTAATAGCCAGTGTGGGGAAATGGGAGGAACTGCAGGTTCTCAGCAAGACTGTGTTATCAGACAGTCCTGATTACACAGAGCCGGTAGGCAAGGCACTGGCTTAGCAGTCACTGTTCTCCCTGGTACTGCTCTTAATGACTAATCTCCACAGCATCCTTTCTCACCTCTCTGAGCCTTGCAGTTTAACATCACAGCCAGCCTCTAGAAGTGAATTCCACGATGCAGTACAAACAGTCATCCTTTCCAGCAACAGCTTTGCATCCAGCTCTTGTATATTATCGACGGCCTGACAAAATATGGAGTTAATACTAAAGCCTTTTCTCTTGGAATCATGCTACTAGCTCTTACATGTCATTACAAATGGGAAAGTTGCAGATTCAGTGCATGAAAACCCTTAGCAGACTTTGTGGAAAGGAGAAAAGAAAGAGGACCTCTTCTGCTAAAGGACTGGCTTTGGTACCTCGTGTCTAGAGCTCCTCTCACGAGGCTTGCCTTGTGATTTCTAAGCAATGAGAGATTCTTCCCCTTGCTCTTCACCCAGCCAGCCTGTCTTCCAGTGTTCTGTGGTTTGAAGACCTGCTTCAGGGTTATGGGCAAACAAGAATCTGTTGGTTTTAAAGTGCTGCTTTCCTTCCAGCTGCTCAGCACTGGCTGAGCTGAGCACTACTGACAGGCAGCTGTGGGGAGGAGTGAGCTGGAGGCAGTGACAGGTCATTTGGAAAAGGGAAGGAGGGAGAATTTGCACAGGTCTCCCATGCAGCTGCAGAAGAATTGTGTGATAGGGTAATTCTGCTTATATTTGTCCTCCGAGATGGTGTCTCCTTGCACCAGGTGATAAAGATCTCCTTCAAGGCACTTGGATTCAGTAGGAGTGTTTGATAGAAGTGGTGTGTTGGAAGGGAGCCTCTGATCTTGCTTTTGTGCAGAGTCAGATGGGGTACACTCTGACCAGGTGGTCTGGGGGGTGATCCCATCTAAGGTGTTGCCTGTTCTCCTGTGGCTTCTGGGGGACATGCAGGCTGAAAGCAGGAGATAAAACCTGTCAGACAAATGCATCCTAACACGCTGCCCAACAGCCTGCAAGGAGGAGGCTGAAGGAGAGGTTGGTCTTCAGCACGAAGAAGGAATTGCCCTGTCTTTCTCCTTGTTTTCTCTCTCCAGAGGAAAGCAACACAAAATACCTCAGTGCTTTTCCAGGAACACAGCTCTTTGGATGGCTGCAGAACCTCTAAACACCTGTAAGGAGCAGCTGTAAGATAGTATAGCAGAATTCTGAAGTTCTGTAGCATCCAGAAATGATGCTTGTTTATTCTTGAGTGCCATCTACTGACAATTTCTTTCTTAATGATTTACTGGCATTGACATTGCTCATTTTACATGTCCTGTGTAATATCTGCTAGCTTGGATGGAGGGGTCTGCCGTTCTGGAGCTGGTGGATTAGGAGTTAGCATTTTACTGGTACAGCTTGTAATGTCCCTTATTCCTGGAGCACCTCATTCCCCTCTGCAGGTCAGGATGCTCTGCACACGATGCTTTTCAGTTCCCTTTTTCCTTCCATCCATCACTAGGCTCCCCCCATCTGCCCTTCCTTCCCTGCCTGCTCCTTCCACACAGAGGGCAATTTCTGGTGTCCCTAAGCTCACTTAGACTAGACTTCCAACTCTGGGTGTGCTGCCTCCTTGAGCAGGAGAAGGCCTCCATGAGTTTGTTACAGTATTGCTGAGATCTGATTTCCCCATCTCCTTTCTGTTCTTTCTCTTCTTTCAAGAGCTATTTCAGCAACTTCAGTGCAGTAACCTTGAAAATATTTAATGATCACTGACTGCACTATATTACCTGTTCTAGAGGTATTTTATTTTAGTTATGTGATACTTGAATTAGCATTACTACAGTTTTTCATTTTCTGTCTGTAAGATTTCCTCCCCCGACAGTCCGATACATTTTGCAAAGATAAAAATAAATTAAAGGTGAAAAGTTATTGCCAAGGACAAGACCTTGTGAAGTTTAGCCTACAGGGTACTGAAACCATTGAAAACATAATCTTCAGAGATAAAGAAAACAGCGGGTGCCTAACTCAGGGAGAAGATGGGACAGGAGGCTTCCTTCTTACACACTTAGGTTTGGCTTGGTTTCACCTTTGACAGCTAGCCAAAGGAAATAAAGTCACCGAGGGCACAGCACCAGTTTGGCTGAGGCTTCTTTGACCGCATCTTAGATGATACAGTGATGGCCAGTAACACCCAGGCACTCAGCTGCCACTCAATTGCAGGCAGAAAATACCAAGCTGTGGAAGTGTAGACATTTGTCTGCAACATATTTCTATTGTGGAACGCCTTCCCAGAGGATTTTGCTGAGGTCAAAGCTGCAAGTAGGTTTAAAAGGATTAGACAGATTCATGGTGGGCAGGTGTGATGTTTGCTATTAAGCGTGACAGCCTGGATCTAACATCTGTTACAGAAAGCCCCTGTAGAGCTGATGGCTGGAAGGCTGCAACGGGGAAACTGCTGGTCTGTGCTGACCCTGGGCAGTGCTGCCAGTCCCTGCCAAAGGCAGTGGCTACAGTGACCAGGGCTGATTCAAATCAGTGGGCTTCAGTCTGGAGAAAGCCCTTGAATTCCCATGGAAATGGCATTTTGTCTTCAATGGTTATTCTGCACTAGGAGTTCCTGGATTCCCAAATCTCCAGTGATAAAACTGAGATCCCCTCCCCGAGCTCAGTGCTGCAGGAGGCACAGGGTTGGGCTCTGCCAGGGTTTTTTCAGCAGAGACAGGTTTGCTGAAGTGAGGGCTGAGGAGTATGGCAGTATTTGTTCCTGGACTTCTAAGTCTGTATTCTGCCTTTCATATAAACACAGAGCCAAATTAATGTTGGACTGACTTGGAAACTACTTCGCAGTAATATGTTATGTGTCACTCGCATCCCATTGCTTTTATTTTAATGATTAACAGCCTTCTGTGCTGCAATTCATAATTCAGTCTTTTTCTTCCTTTCTTGAATCAGGCAGCAAAACCTGATCAGTGACAGAGCTGATGCTTGTGAAATTGCTACACAGGGGTTCCTCTCACTGAAGGGCTGACAGGATACTGGCTGAGGAGAAAGCTTAATTGCATGGGTGATCAAAGGAGAATGTATGAAGACAGGGAGACTGTAAGGGGGTGTGCGTGGGAGTGTGTTTTAGCAGGAGACTGTGGGGGAACATGTGAGTCTGGCACACACGGAATGACAGAAATGAATGCGTGCAAAATAACATGTTAACCAAAGGCATCCACAGATCAGCTCCAGCCCCTTCTCAGCTCTTGCCTAATAGAACTGTATTCTGTTAGCTGTCATCCTCCCAACTACAGGAAGAGAAAAAAGTGAAGGTTTGTTCTTTGCAAGTGGGAAAGGGGGGAGGGGGAGAGAGATCTCATGAGACAACAACATCCAGCCTTAACTGGAAAAGAGAGATCAAAGCAATGAGCTGGAATGGGAAGAAAGGACACACAGGACACTGTATGGTGTGCTCCTGGGAATGGGAGGAATTGATGTGAAAACCTGAGAACTGAAAAAGCACTGAAGGCACATGCCAGCCCTTCCATGAGCTGTAAAGCACTGCACTGCCAGAGCTTTGGTTCGTGATTTGAATCGTGCTTTGTTGTATTGCTCACTGTCCTCCTTTACATTTAGCTCCACTGACATCGCTGGGACTATTAGAGGAGCAAGATGCCTCTAAATATGAATACAGGTGCCCTTAAAATGGCTTATTCACAGACTTGCACCACTGTAGCCCAAATCCATTAAAAACCTCATTACAGTTAAATTGGCATAAACCTCTGTGCCAGGGATCTTCAGCTGATTCAACTGCGTCAATATAAATCCAGTTTCAATTGACCTAAGAGAGTCTAAGCAGAAATGCACTGCGTTTCACAAACTGATGGGAGGACATTCTCTTACTGAAATATTAAAACTATGCACTCAGTCCTTTCATATTCAGCTGTGGGGATTTTGAACTTTCACTATTTTTCATTTTACAAGCTCTTACAGGGAGCGAAAGCTAGTTTTAAAGCAGTCAGGTCAACAGCCTTTTGCTTCATCAGCTGAACCTTTGTGCAACCACAGAATCCTTCAGCTTTAGTGTTCTATAAAATTCTAGGGGCAGAAGAGAAGCATAATGGTTTTTTCTACCTACCCTGCTCTGAACTCAGTATACTGCTGTTGGACTAAGCCTTTTTTTTCTTTTGCTAAAGACTTTAGTTGAATATTTGCAAAAAAAACAAAAGCCCATCACCTCAAATGCTTATTCCAACAGTAAACCCCCCTGTTTCTTGCAATCAAATACCTCCTTCCTATTTTGAGTTTCTCTGGGCTTCCTTTCCAACCCTTAATTCTTGTTGCACCTTTTTCTGCTCAACTAAATAGCTCTGCAGTTCTGAGTTCAAGTTAATAGGACTCGCATGCCTCAAACGTGGGTGATGCTCAAGGTTACCAGTCCTCATCACAAGTAGCACCTTACTATCCATGAGCAGGAGTAGGAGAAACATTTCCCAGTCTAGGAGCAAGGGTGGTCCAGTTAGGATCACAGAACACAGAAGCAGCAGGATTTTAGCATTTCAGAGCTCAAGGCACACTCTATACACATGTATGTCCTGTAGGTTTCAGAGACATTTGGCCCCACTGCCCAAAATCCTGACCAGCATTTTAGTGCATAAAGGGAAATGCCATGAAATTTTGGCACTTTCATTGCTCTTTCTCCCACTTTTCCAACCGTCTCCCTCTAGTAAGGGCTGGAGGAGGCAACAAACCTGCTCTGTTCTCTGGCAGGAAGAAAAGAGGGATTTTCAGGTATTCTCTCATCCCTTCTCATGGACAAGGTCCCCATCTGCAGTCCGTATGAGCAGAAATTACCCTCTCTATCAATATTTTCTCCCCTTCTTATGGCTATGAAAAGCAAAAGAAGTGTAACTAGAAGAAAGGAAAGTTGCCCTGACCATCGAGGAGCTGGACATGGCTGAGTCAGTTGAGAAGTCTGCCAAATTGCCTTCATGATCCCAGCTACATCATTTAATCCCTCTGCTCCTCTACAGCAGCAGTTGTTTGGTCTACATTGTTTATGGCCAGGTTGAAGCAGTCTAATGTTCTCGGAGCTTGTCTAATATAACACTGGGAGGATAAATGCAGTTGTGGTCTTGAATTGACACTGTAATGTTAAAAAGAGAATAGAAAAGTATTGCCCCTCAGAAGCTGGCAGTGATAAATTATGCAGTCCTCTCCTTCCAGCCTCACACATCTGCAATAGCTCCAGCAGAACCTTAGTCCAAACACTGCTGTTATTTAGCACCGGAGCTGTCAAGCCAGTTTCAGCTTTCATGTGAGATTTCATGAAAAATAAATCTGACAGTTTCCCCAGGCTGTAAGGTCTGTGACCAGGCGTCCCCCCTGCTAGCCGTGGTACTCACATGCTTTGTGGAATTTGTGTTTCACATCGAGCAGGGTAGATGAGGGAGGTACCTGGAAAAGAAAACAAAATGCATGCAGATCAGTTTTTCTGTCTTCTTCACTCTGGGATCTCTTCTCCCCTCCTCTAATGTCCATTTGCCCGCGGGTTCCTTAGGCAGTAGTGAAGCAGATCAGCAATTTTTCTCCAACATGTCAGTGTAAGGATTGTCCACAGCTGATTTACACATTACCTGAACCACCCCTGCCTGACCAACGGAAGGGTGAAATCCCAGGGGTTGAGAGGCAAAGCTGCTGGCCCTGCTTGAGGCAATAACTGCCCCCAGGATGAAACCAGTGGGATAACTGGGATGTTAGCTTAGACATCAGGTTCAAGCATACTGGGGCACGTCTCTTAGTGACATCAAAGGGTTTTCCCAAGGGACCAGGTGTCAGCAAAGGTGGCAGGTCCTGTCCTTTCTGCCTGAAATGGGTTTTCTTGTGCATGGTGCTGTACACCTGCACCGAGGCGATTGAGGTGTCGCAGTGTTGGGTGGCAGGCTGGAAGCCGTGTAGTCTCTGTTATGTGTTTTGATTTCTTAATACACTTCGTACAAAGTATCTGAGATACACAGAATTTACTAGAGTGAAACACTCAGAAGTACCTCACATTTACCAGGAAAGGCAATGGAATGCTTCAGGAACTAGTCTGCTGAGCTTGAAATCAGCTTGGTCTAACAAAGACCATCCCTTTGCAGCTGATTTAATATCATAAAATAATGATTTAATATTGTGTATCGTTCATTTAAGCAGAGAAACCGAGAAGTAAATTGAACTGTCTTAACTATGGGGGTCTGCTCTGGCTCTAGGGAGAGACCTCACGGCTGCAGTCAGGCAGCAGAATGCAGAAAACCACTTTTGCTGGAGACTCTGGGGACCTGGGTGGCATAGGCGAGTATCAGTGTGAAGTGGTGGTGACATACAGCAAAATCCTGAGGGGCAGCAGAATTTCTTTAGGTTGAGGTAGAGGAACAGCCATGGTTCACCCATCTCCAGCTTCCCCCAGTCTAACCAGGATGCAGCACTTTCCTGATGTAGCCTCCTTAGCAGTTACACAGGAACCTAAAGGTTCTGACCTGCAGAAGCTTGTCTGGCTCTTCCCACCTAAAGGTTTCCATGGGGTTTGCTGGGCAATCCAGTTCCTATTTCATTGCACTAATTAGAGCACATACCACTTAAGCATTAATAACTTACTGAGCCTTGCTTGGATCTCTGCATCATCTTTAGCCTGTAGCCCCACTTCTTCCAAATGTGATTAGTGATATTTATCTATTTCTGGGTCTCTCTCCTCTCTCTACCTCTTTATCTCTCTATCTATTTTACTTATTGGTGATAATAGTGAATTACAACAACAACCATGCAGAAAAATAGAGAACATAAGAAATTCTGCTAGTAGAGATCAGTCAGCACCTTAGAATATCACAGAATCCTAGAATCATAGTAACAGAAAACATACACTGAAAAGACTGAGTTTGGAGAAATACTGATGTAGGGAAATAAAATCGCTTACTCAAAAGCAACAAATCAGTACAGGAAGAAAAGAGCTGCTCTTGGATCATTTGACACTTGATGCAGACAGACAATATCCCTGCCATTAGTGCTTAGGAATAAACCACCTTGCTTCCAGTAATAACACAAACTGGCAGAGAGCTCAGTGATCGAAGGCTCCAAAATGATACCTGTGCTAAATGGAGTGTCGAGGTCGGGTTTTCCCTAGCTGTTTCTCTGGGGTTAGATGAGCATGCTTTCTTCCCCACAGGTACAGAGGGGTTTACAGTGGGGAAGAGTCCTTATTTGCAGAACCTGCTGCAAGTGAGCATCTACTTAAGCCCTGACTTGTCTCTCTGATACAGCCGTGCAGTGGTACCAGCTCCACCCACATGGAGGGCTGGGCTCCTTGAAATGAGGGATGTGCTCTTCCCCCTTCCCAGCATCACCACGGCCTGTGTTGCACCCAGACAGTGTTGAACAGTACTGGGCCAGGAAAGGGACATTGCCCTTGGAGTTCCTGATGCCAGCTGAGTCCCTGGGAACAGCTGAAAAAAGCCCTCTTACCCTTCTCAGTTCAAAAAGGAAAGAAAACATTTTATGTCTATTCATTGCACTTAAGCTATTCTCTATTAAGCTATTTTCTTGTGATGTGTGCAACTGCTGCGCACCCGAGGATGGGAGACAGAGGTTCTTTATGTTTTCAAAACCTCTGAAAATACCAGAAAGTGCTTTCTCACACCTTGCAATCTGTCAAATACGGATGCAAGGGGTGTTAGCTGGCAATGAGTATACAGCACACAAGGCCACAGACCCAAATCTGTCCTGTGTCCTAGCACAGGGCTGGAGTGCAGGATTTCAGAGCTGGCATTGCGAGCTCGAGGATGGGAATGGTGTTTTCTGATGTGATGGAGGATGGTCTGGCTTTCTCAGTCCAGTACGAGCCCCGTTAGTGCAGGGCCTGCATCCCTACAGGAGATCAGCATCTCACTGTGCTGCTGGGTTCTGGGAGAGGCCAACCTGTGCTCTGGAGAGCTGATCATCTGACCGAGTCAAGGGAAGAGTGACTGGTAGGGAGAGTGTGCTTGCAGAGCAGTGCTAGCTCAGGACAGTCCCATCTCCTGCACTCCTCAGTCTGTGTCATGTTCAGGGCAGTGCTGCTTGCCACCACTGCAAAGTTTCGAGTCCAGCCCTTCTTAGCAACTCTGCCATTACATCCCTCACCCATTTTTTCAAACTGATGCTTTCAGTGCTGTCTCCCCTCCAAATCCTGCCATAGGATTCATATCACCTAACTTTATCACAAATTAGTCTAAGCTTGTGTTGTAGGCCTACCTACAGAACCATTCACATGCCTTAGATGTTTAAAAGCTCTGAAGTTCTGCCAGGATCTGTGTTTACAATGGCCTGCTGCAGCAGAGGAACCTGTGAGCGTATCCACGTGGTGTGATGTGAACCATCACACACCACCTCCTCCACCTCCAAAGCTGGTGCTTGCGCTGCAGCTGAAGGGGGCTGTGCTCGGTGTGACACCTCCGAGAGAGGCAGAGCTCATTAGCAAGAGCACTGCTGGGCCTAAATACTCCAAGCTGCTTTAGGCTTGAGCTGGTTGAAACCCTGCCAGCTCGGGCACAGGCAGAGCGTGCGCTCGGTGGGTTAGCCACAGCCTGGCAGCGCTGCCTGGCTCGGTGCTGAACAGCCTGCAGGCACCCAGGGATGGCCAGGAGGGCAGAAGGACATTCGTTTTATGGGCTTAGGGAAGGACCCTTCCACTTGAGACAAACTACACAGATCGTAAGTTGAAAAATAACACAAATCCCTTCCTCTTCAGGCTGGGCTGTGACATAGAGGAATCGCAGTGTCCTTACCCCGGCAGAATAACGAGGCCACAAAAGAATGAAATACATTTTTTTATGATCTTGATAATTCTGTGTCCTCTTTTTTTAAAGACCTCATAAAACAACCAGGGAAGTTAGAGTTTCCAATATTGATCAGTGTGAAGATGGATGCCCAGACATCAGCTTACTACTGAGTGTCCTCTCCGTAGACCATTAATTATCTTTTGTCCTTTTCATTGTACATCAATATGAGCTAAAGAATTCTAGGGACTGGAACAGGTTCTGCTCTTATTACCCATTGTGCTAACTGAATGAAACACCCTGGAACATTTCACTGTGCTTACTGGTCTGACTCTCCCTTTATTCTTTTGAATTATTTCTAAAAGTTTTAGAACCTTCCTTTTCCTCTATTTCAGCACTTTTCCAATCTGCCAAGGGAAAACAGGGCAAAAGACCACCCTTGGGTTGTTTAAAATGAGGGATTTCAGTGTGAAAACATCTCTGATTGGGCGCACATATTCTGTCGTGGTCAAGCCACTTTTCCTTCCAACTTCTTAACTCGTAGTCTAATACCCGATTTTAAATATAGTTAACTTTCCAGTATGGAAATTTTTCTTCGCCAAAAAAAATCCTGAAGAAGATTTCACCCGTGGGGGTTGCATTCATTACGCTTCATTCAGAAAGGATGATTTTAAAACCTCAAATCCTGTTTTTTTCCTGTGCCTTCATAGCAAAGATACTACTCCATTTGAGGCAACTTTTTATTTGAATTGAAGAATGAAAGAACCTTCTGGGTCATCCATTCCAGTTCTGTCCTTCCTTTATGCACCAGTGCACAAAGCATCCCATTTCCTTTTAAGATTCAAAATACTGTGTCAGTAACTTAGGCAATGACTGAAGGAAGAGCACTAAGTGGAAGATATTACAGGAACTTAATACTGCCTTTTGTGAGTGCAAGATAATCAGATAGTTACCCACTTTCAGACCTCTTTCACATTTATAACTCAAGGAATTAGAACAGATCTGGTGATCTGTATGTAATTGCATCACGCCGTTCTTTCACTGAAGAATTATTTTAGGGGTTAGAGGTCAGCAGAATATCGATAAGAATTAGAATAATAGAATCTTAGCAAATAAGTGCTCTTTCATTCGACATATCCCTTTGAATATTTCTCCCTTTGCGACACGTCAGTGGCAGTGCCCTGCTGAGTCTCCTCCTTTCCAACAGGCAGCCGTTGCTCCCAACTGCAGAAATTCTGCCACTCCAGCTGCTCAATAACCACTGGCGACCCCATCTTCAGCCAGGGCAAATTTGTTCAAAAGGGTGACATCAGCTTCTTGCAGCTGAGGAGCTGACCCCAAACCAGATAACCAGCTAATGGGAAAGCCGGGTAATTTCCAAATTCAGCACTCAAAAAATACTTCAGTGTTACTGCTTTTGCACCTTGTCGTTGCTTTCGGGCCCACGCTGTGTTGGTAGAAATCAGCAGCATTTCACAGCAAGTCAATGGGGAAATTACCTGTTCTAACTGGTCTCTGTGTTTTATGAATTAGCTTCTTGATCGGGTTGCTTTTCCTTATTGTTAAGTTTCAAAGACAGTATTAAAAGTTGGGCACTGTTTTGTTCTAACCTCCCTCGATGTGTCCTGCACTCCTCTCTTGTCAGCTCGGTGAAGCAGTTTGCTGGTCATGTCCAAAAAGATATAAATAGATGAGCTCGCTGTGGAAATGACATAGAAGTGACTACATATAGACAAGTGTTGTCAGCAGCTACACAAAGGCTTTATACAGAATGTCATATTTCACTCCATAGACTGCAGTGAAGTGCCTACCAAACAGCTAGCTCTGATCTCAAGCCAGTCTCTCCAGAAACTGGAGATACTCAGAACAGTGGATTTAGTTCAACCCAGCTCACAAAATCATTGGAGTTGGAAGGGACCTCTGGAGACCATCGAGTCCAACCCCCCTGCCAGAGCAGGGTCACCCAGGGCAGCCCACACAGGAACAGATCCAGGGGGGTTGGAAAGTCTCCAGAGCAGGAGACTCCACAGCCTCCCTGGGCAGCCTCTGCCAGGCTCTGTCACCCTCACAGCAGAGATGTTTCTCCTGATACTCAGATGGAACCTGCTGAGCTGCAGCGTGTGCCTGTAGGTGTGAGTAGGGAGCTGTGTCGTTTGGTGATCTCCCAGATAATCATCACATAGCCATGTGAACTGGGGCAGGTGAGATAATCCAAGTGCCTAATATTCCCAGCCACTTTGGGTCATATTCTCTAAGGATGCACACAGCAGCGTGCTCGCTGGCACAGTCCTGTCAACTTGCACTAGCCCAGTTGGTCTCTAAAGATGCTCTATTGCTTTTGTGCTGCAAGTTGGGTACTTAAACAAAAAAAGACCCCGTCTCTTGGCATGAAATTTTCTGGAAGAGTGTCAGACACCAGAAAGAGATTTTTCTCCCTCTGCTAAAGATGAGGGTGGAGGTGAAGAGACTGCAGGGCATTAGCAGACAGCAGGCGTGCGGGCCAGCCCGCAGTTTGCAGAACTCACCACGTTCACTCCACTCTGAGCAAACCTGACTGGAATTGCAGTCTCTGTGCCTCCTGGCCCTCTCTGAAAGCAAACTGAGTACGGCTGCTGCATTCACCTTGAGAGCTTAACGGCAGCACCAGGCAGGAAGCCTCTGTCACAGCCCTTTCCCACCAGGGAAATGGATTGTTCTGGCAAAACTCTGGGTATGTAAATTTGGATTGACTTCAGATTTTCTTAGAAAAAAACCTGCTTCAGAAACAAGCTGAAGAATCATTTCATTGTGTTTATTTTAATTTGGTTTTATTTCTCTTTGGTATGGGACTTTCATTATTTTTGCATTATTTCATGACACATCAGTCGTGATAGTGTAAAAAAATACAGCACGTGGCTCTCAGGCCCTGGAAAAGAACCCAAAAGGAAATAATATTCAAATAAATGCACTGTTAAATTGTAAAGTAAATTGCATTCAAAATGAAATATATATTATGACATGAGATTGAAATATTCCAAAATTAATTTGTAATACAGTCTTTCCAAATTCTACCTTATTAAACATTCAAGGCTATTTCTTTCTCCTTGTGATTTGC
Source organism: Chloroceryle aenea (assembly GCA_013399075.1). Classification (NCBI taxonomy): domain Eukaryota; kingdom Metazoa; phylum Chordata; class Aves; order Coraciiformes; family Cerylidae; genus Chloroceryle; species Chloroceryle aenea. Next base: position 276,997 of record VWZY01010921.1, read on the forward strand.
AGAGAGCATTTGGGATATGAACTTACAAAGAATCCCAAACAAACAAAAGCCACCCCCAAAAAAACCCCAAAGCTAATTTTGACCAATTCTTCTGAGGAAGAAAGTGAGATTTATGGGTTTGTTTGCATTTTGATTGTCAGGGCTAGCAGAGATTACATATATAGCTGTGAAATCTCTCTGAATTAGTCTTCCCTTTTCTATCAAGCGGCTGCAGAGGTTTATGTTTGCTCTACTGTACCCGTGCAGGCCGCTAACATTTAAAATCAAGGAGTAAACCCACAAAACTCAAGCAATACTTAGCACAGAATGGTCAGAAGTTCTTTGGAGGACACTATGAGAATAAAAAGAGGAATATGTATATTGGCAAAACAAGTGGTTTGCTCTGAGGAGCAGGACTGGCCT